>ML413258.1:22277-70823 GCA_005239525.1 Nicotiana knightiana
ACGCAAGGAAGAAGACGAAGTCAGTTTTTTGTATAAGTATGTATAATCTTGTATAATAGAGTATAAACACATCTTATACACTATTATACGCTTTTATACACATTTATACAAGCGTCTGTAGACGAACGTCTTTCACGATTTTCAGTTGCAATCTTGTTCAAAACCAGTCCAAATCTCCATGAAATGACTTCAAATTTTATATACAACCTCCTTATACTATTTCTAACAAGTCTAAATAACACCCACTCCAAATTTCTCTCGATATCAAATTCGGAATTTAAACCCACATGTTTGAACTTGTTAAAAATCTAATTTTCACCACCCCAAATGAATTTTGTTTGTTAAACTAATATTTGAGTCACAATTACTGATTCGAATATTAATTTAAATGCTTGAGGAATCCTTTTTAAAAATTAAATAATAATTTTGAGAATCTATTGGAGTTGGATGTTGAGTTTTAGCCTATTATTTTTGGGTTATTTGATTGTAAATTGAAATATGGGCTATAAAATTGAAAAGCATGAATCCCAGTTGTTCTAATGTGAAATTTTCCCTTTTACTAAAAATTGGTTACCAGATTTTTTTTCCAGATTAATTACGAAATTGCCACTGATGGCGTATTTAAAAATTTGCACTATTTGTAAATATTAAAATCTACATATCTCACTCATTATAAGGTCAAATTGAGTGATTCAAAAGCCTAACTTGAATAGAATTTCACAAGGAATCTATTGGAGGCATAAAAAGCGAATTTTGGGATCATTTGGCATGAGAAACGAGGTAGAACAGCTAGCAAAAAAATATATAAAATTAGGGTTTGTTCATTCGGTCATATTTTGAGTTGGGGAGCTCGGATTTGGGCGATTTTGGAGGGGTTATAATATGATGTCATTCGGCTTAAAAAATGATGGGGCCACTTATATGAGGGTTATGACCATTATCTTCCATGAGATGATACATAAAGAGATCGAGGTATATGTGGACGACGTCATTATCAAGTCCAAGAAAGCCACCGACCATATAGCAGGTCTGAGGAGGTTCTTCAAAAGGTTGCAGAAATACAACCTGAAATTAAACCCCGCGAAGTGTGCATTCGGGGTTCCTGCCGGAAAATTGCTTGGGTTCATTGTCAGCCGCCGAGGAATAGAACTGGATCTGTCAAAAGTCAAAGCCATCCAAGAATTACCACCGCCAAAGAACAAGAAAGATGTGATGAGTTTCCTGGGGCGCCTTAACTACATCAGTCGATTCATAGCCCAGTTCACGGTCATATGTGAACCGATATTGAAGATGTTAAAAAAGGATGTTGCAACTAAATGGGCCGAGGATTGTCAAAAGCTTTTGACAAAATCAAGGAATACGTGTCAACGCCACCATTTTTGGTCCCCCCCCCCCCCCCNTATTAGATGGAGCTTTTGGCTGCGTTCTGGGGCAGCACGACGAGATAGGAAGAAAGGAGCAGGCCATCCATTATCTGAGTAGGAAGTTCACTCCATACGAGGCACGGTATTCTCTACTAGAGTGTACATGTTGTGCTCTAACCTGGGTAGCCCAGAAGCTGAGGCATTACTTCTATGCCTACACGACATATCTCATATCAAGGATAGATCCCTTGAAGTACATCTTTCAGAAGCCCATGCCCACTGGCAAGCTGGCCAAGTGGCAAATTCTGCTAAGTGAATTTGACATCGTGTATGTGACTCAAAAAGCGGTCAAGGGACAAGCATTGGCAGATCATCTTGCCGGGAACCCTGTGGGAGGAGAATCCGAACCCCAGAAAACGTATTTTCCTGATGAAGAAGTGTCATTCATAGGAGAAGACATTGCAGAATCCTATGACGGTTGGAGAATGTTCTTCGATGGAGCGGCGGATTTCAAAGGAGTCGGCATTGGAGTTGTCCTGGTATCGGAAACTTGTCAACATTATCCGGTATCTGCTAAACTCAGATTCCCCTGCACCAACAATATGGCAGAATATAAAGCCTGCATCTTAGGGCTCGACATGGCCATTGACATGAATGTTCAGGAGCTGCTAGTAATTGGTGATTCAGACCTGCTAATACACCAAGTACAAGGAGAATGGGCTACCAAGAATTCCAAGATACTGTCGTATCTGCACCATGTCCAAGAATTGAGAAAGAGGTTCACGAAGACGGAATTTTGGCACGTCCCCAGAATTCAGAACGAGTTCGCCGATGCATTGGCCACTCAATCATCCATGATACAACATCCAGATAAGAATTTCGTTGACCCTATTCCGGTGAAAATCCATAGCCAGTCGGCCTACTGTGCTTATGTCGAAGAGGAAGCAGACGGAAAACCATGGTTCCACGATATCAAGGAGTATTTATCAAATGGAGAGTACCCAAAGCTTGCAAATCATACACAGAAACGCATGCCTCGGAGATTTTCCAATAGTTTCTTTCACAGTGGAGGAATCTTGTGCAGGATAACTCCCGATTTGGGATTATTGAGATGTGTCGATGCAAAGGAAGCCTCCAAACTACTTGAAGAGATACACGTTGGGATCTGTGGCCCACATATGAATGGTTTTGTCTTGTCCAAGAAGATACTTAGAGCCGGTTATTTCTGGATGACCATGGAAACGGACTGCATCCAGTATGTCCAGAAATGCTACCGATGTCAGGTACATACAGATATGATAAAGGTACCCCTAAACGAGCTCAATGCAACAAGCTCACCATGGCCATATGCCGCCTGGGGAATGGACGTCATTGGACCGATCGAGCCTACCGCCTCAAATAGACACAGGTTCATCTTGGTAGCAATTTATTATTTCACTAAATGGGTCGAAGCATCATCGTACAAAGCAGTAACTAAGAAAGTTGTGGCAGACTTTTTCCGCGACCGTATTGTTTTTCGGTTCGGAGTTACAGAATCGATCATCACCGACAACGGCTCTAATCTAAATAATGATCTGATGAAAGCTATGTGCGAGACTTTCAAAATCAAGCACAAGAATTCCACAGCCTATAAACCTCAGATGAATGGAGCTGTAGGAGCCGCTAACAAGAATATCAAGAAGATATTGATAAAGATGATAGAAAAGCACAAGCAGTAGCATGAGAATTTATCATTTGCCTTATTAGGATACCGCACCACAGTCTATACGTCAACTGGGGCAACTCCTTACCTGCTGGTTTATGGCACGGAAGTTGTCATTCCCGCCGAAGTGGAGATTCCTTCCTTAAGGATCATACAAGAAGCTGAGCTCAGCGATGCAGAGTGGGTAAAAAGTCGTTATGAGCAAGTATCCCTCATAGACGGGAAAAAAATGAATGTAGTATGTCACAGACAGCTTTATTAGAACAAAATGACCAGAGCTTTCAACAAAAAAGTCAAACCAAGACAGTTCACACCAGGGCAGTTGGTGTTAAAGAAGATCTTTCCACATCAAAATGAATCCAAAGGGAAATTCTCTCCCAACTAGAAAGGTCCATACATGGTTCACCGAGTATTGACAGAAGGAGCTCTTATACTTGCAGAAATGGACGGAGAAGTCTGGCCAAAGCCAATCAATTCAGATGCAGGCAAACGATACTATGTGTAATTCTCAAATGATGTAAATTGAACTACGCCTGACCTGATTCTCGTTTAAGAGGGGATACGTAGGCAACCCTATGGGTTCGGTCACAATTCAATAAAAATCTTATTTCCCCCGCAATTGGAAACTGGAGCAGAATTTTAAGGAGGACCCTCAAAATTCCGAAGCAAGTTCAGCCAATCGCAGCCTGCGCAACAGCTAGAGTCGTCAACCCATCAAACTGGGGCAGGATTTTGAGGAGGACCCTCAAAATTTTGTAGCATGAGAGGTTGCAATGTCTTGAACCGTATCACAGTCGTCGGTTCATCTAAATTTTTTAAAATATATTTTATATTATGTCTTTACAAAATCATGCATGCTTATTTTCAAAATATAGCTCTGTTTAGCAAATGCTACCCCTATGATTTAAACAGGATCATCAGATCGAGCAGAACGAGTCAAGCAAAGCCTGCAGGGATACGAACCAACCTCCCCCATCTACAGAACTCACGATTTTTCTTTGGATGCAGGAACAAAGAACGAACATGTTCAAAATCACAATCCTCGAAACCATCGCACTTGCCGACATTTGCTATCAGCACGAACAAATAATGCTCTGTAATCACAATGCTCACAACAATCACAATATCAAAGCCTGCTGCCAGCTAAGAAATTCTACTGTCATTTACTATTTAATCTTCTGCATAAAGCTAAGTTCTACCTTCATTTTGCATAAGGCTAAGTTCTGCCTTCCATCTTGCATAAGGCTAAGCTCTGCCTTCATCTTGCATGGTACTAAGCTCTGCCCCGCATTTTGCATGAGGCTAATTTCTGCCTCCATCTGCATAAGGCTAACCGCTGCCTTCCTATATGCATAGGGTTAAGCTCTACCTCCATTTGCATAAGGCTAAGCTCTGCCTCCATTTGCATAAGGCTAATTTCTGCCTTCTCTTTCGGGCTAAGCTCTGCCCCCCAATTTGCAAGACTAAGCCTTGTCTTGTTGATATCATGTTATTGCATCTCATGGGCTGAAATATCGCCAACTTGTCCAGAGGCTTCATAGTCTAACGTCACCATCCTCATAGCCGGAAGACACCATGTCATGGCCTGAGGATCTCTCTCAATTTTGCATATCAATTCAAAGGCGTCATAGTTCAGAGGCACCATCTTCATGGCTCGAGAACATCATTTCATAGCCTGCGAATCTCTCATCAAATAATTCATGGCCCAGGACATCATGGTCTGAGGACGTCATCCCTAACCGTCTGAAGACAACTTTCATAGTCCAACGGGAACCTGCATCATGTTTAAATTTATGCACAATATACACTTGTGGTATTCTTATTTGCAGGTAACCCAGCGAGTAACGGCTATCCCAGCAGGAGCGATCCCGCTCCAGTTCTCCCAACCATATCAAACCTAACCCCTTCTGCAAATCGTTCATTCATCCAGCCCTATATGTTGCGTCCGCTCTTGTGATAACTTCATCGGTATACTTTGCCGAAGAATCCGAAACTACATACGACATGATTCCTGTAAAACCAGGGATATGTAGGCAGCTCAGTAACCAAGGCGCGACCCTAAATCTCTCAAACCGTTTCGCTCGGTCAAAATTGGCCATCATATCTTTACCCGACAACTCTTTCATCCTTTCCAGGTAAAGAGGGGCAGCTGTTGATACCCAATTTTTCCCAGAAATATTTTAAAATTGCATATATACCTTCAAAATCATGCATTAATAGCAATTGGTATTTTTTTCAAAAATTTTCCTATATTTTTATTAATTTACCCAACATTTTATTTCCATTAAATAATTACAAAATTTCATCACAAATGATTTAAAAAGCATTTCTTTATTTAATTTATTATTCATGGTCCTATTAAGGCCAAATTATTCAATAAATAGCTAATTTGGCATCTTTTGGCTATAATTGCAATAACTTTGCAATTATAGCCTAATCATATAATTTTATATCTTTTTACCCAAAACTTAGTCATTTGTATTTTAAAATACTAAGTAATCATTTTAAATTATTTTCTATGCATGAAATTTATTTTTTATGATTATTAGCTATTTTTTACAAATTATTTTAATTAATTTAATTGGGTATTTAACAAATAACCTAATTTCATTTCAATTCTAGCCTAAACTAAACCATCCCCAAACCCTAATTAAATTAGCCCAATACCCAGGCCCAATCCACTAAAATTACCGAGTCTAGACCTGATTTAATCTCGGACGTTGATCAATTTTGATCAACGGCCCAAATTCACTATTTCCTTATTTAACCTAAAAGACCTACCCCTCCCCCCCAAACCCTCATTCTCTCATTTCTCTCATCACTCTCCGCCGTTACATCCTCTCATCTCTCTCAAGCTCTCTCTGCTAAACCCTACTCTCCTCTCGCCGGCCGTTGGCTCGCCGGTAACAATGGTGGTTCCACCACCACCCCTAGCCTCCATGGCTCCCTCACATGCCGGATTCCTGCTACCCTGAGGTCCTCAAGGGACCAACGGCTGTTCAGCTCACACCTATGGTCTTTTCATGTCGTTCTCAGGCCACCCTTGGTCATCCGAGTAAGACCTTTCTATTTTCTGGCTAGATCCATGGCTTCTAAGCCGGAATCTCTCTATTTCTAAGTTATCTCTCTCTGAAACCCTAACACATCTCCTGTTTCTTCATATCTGCAATAGATCTGAGTATATTTTGAGTTATCTTTACTGTTTTCCCTAAGAATCTTCCCGATTTTTAAAACGTTTCTTCATCTTCAAAACTAGGATTTCTTAACCCCTTTTCAAATGACGTTTCCTCTGATTTTCAATATCATTCTATGATTTTTACTATGTTTAAACGGTTATTTAAGTTTTTCCCTTTTTATCTGATCCATTATGTTGAAAACCCTAAGTCTTTTGGTCTTAATCTTGGGTTTTGAGTATGTCTTTGATAATTTGTTCGTTTAATCTGTGTGTGTGCTTGTTTCTCATGAACGTTCTGTGCTTTTGTGATTTTACCCTATTTGGCTTACTAGGGTTTTTGATTCTTGCTTCTTTTTTCATATGTTGTGTTTATCTCGCTTATTCTCAGAAATTTGTGTTAATCCCCCTAATCATTACTATGTTCTAGTTTGAATCCCTGATTTTGCGTGATTTTTACTTTACCAGGCTTATTAGGGTTTGTGATTTCTTGCTTCTCCCTGCCTATATTTTTCGTTCATTTGTGGTACTTTTCTTTAGTTAATATTGCCTTCTATTGGAATCCCTGATTCCCTGTGATTGATATCCTTTATTCTCTACTGATTTCTGAACTATAAGTTATTTTCTTGCCTTATTATGTGATTGACTACACTGTCAATCGATTCTTACAAGTCTTTCCTTAATTAAAATATTATGTACCTAGCCTAATTACCTATTCTATACTTACTGTGTTGAAATATTTCCTTATGTGTTATATTCCGATCTTATGTGATCGCCTTCCTTATTTGTCTTTACCGTTTGAAGTTAACTCCCTTAATTGAGGAGTACTTATATTGATTTTATACTTATTGATTCTGAGTCCCCATAATTACTGCTTGACTTTGATTTTTACCTTATTATTCTACCTAGTTTCAAACTATATATACATGCTCTCTCACTAACACCAACAAACGAACACATTGGTTCAAAAACTATCTCTCACACTCAAAGCATTCTGCTTTCTTTCTTTGCTACTTGCTACTGTTCTGAATTAGCCAGTTGTAAGCCAAGGCTAATTATTGTGCTCTCATATCCTTCACTTTGTGTTTACTACCTTCTTCACTGGTATGTTCTGATTTCAATTCAAGTCTCAAAAATAATATGTTTCTTTTGCTACCTCAGTTCATCATGTTTCTAATCTGCTTCTACCTATGGTTTTGATATTCGACATGTAATTGACCTCTTTGCTTCATCTAAGTGTTCTAGTTATGTCTTACCTCTTTAGGCTCAACATGCTCTTATGAATCAGTAACCTAACTTTACCCTGTTTTTTAATGCTTGTGTACTATTGCCTGGTTCTAGTATGCACCTATTGATTTGCTATCCTAAGTTTTCTAAATGCTCAATCATGTTTAGTATGAAATCCTATACTCTACTGAATCTCCTAAGCATTTCAGATTCAGTAACTAGGTCTAATTAGTACTCCCGAATCTATGTGTTACTATCTACACCAAATGCAAAGGACTTCTGCCTGTTATGTGTTCACCATACATGCTCTATTTGTCCCCAATCCCCAATTAAACATGTGTGAAGGTTTGTTCTCTGAGTGTTGCTGAACTTGTT
Source organism: Nicotiana knightiana (assembly GCA_005239525.1). NCBI lineage: Eukaryota > Viridiplantae > Streptophyta > Magnoliopsida > Solanales > Solanaceae > Nicotiana > Nicotiana knightiana. The sequence continues at coordinate 30,118 of ML413258.1, forward strand.
TGACTGACCTGCTGTTTGTTTAATTACACAATTGTTTTCAAAAGTTGTTTTACTAAACAACTCTCTTATTTACAAAGCTATTTCAACTAAGTCTATTTTCACACTGCTTTCCTACTAAAACCTTTTCAAAACTATGTCAAGCACTCTCACTCTACTCTTAGGTCCTTAAGTTTTGCCCCTCCAATGTGTGACTGCTTAGGGATCCCTATGAGATCCCTCTAAACTCTGATGCATTAGAGCTGGCACTTCCACACTGGACTTACTCAATTATGGTGGTGAAATCTGGGTGTGAGCACTGCCCGGGATCCCTTGAGGTCCTTAGGGAACTCTGATACACCCGGATATGAGAAAGGCTATGAAACATTTGGGCATTTGAGGTTCTAGAAATATGGCCTGTTTTCAGGCTCCCTATAGTGTAACTTCTTATTTCTTTATCTATGTAATTCATTCAATATTGGTTTGTAATAATTATTGTAAACGAATATTGGGGTTGGCTAGTGAAAAGGGGAAGGTAGTTATATATGTTATCAATACCAATGGGTAGAAATCATGCCTTAGGTTTACATTTCCTATGTGCATTAGAATCCATGTTTAGGACCAATACATTCAAAGCATGTCATTAGATATCATGTTCTTAGGTTTCACGTATACTGTTCCAGCATCTCATTTGATATTATCACTTTGAAATCCTGCTTCTAGGCTAAATAACAACATTAACATAAAAAATGTTGCTCCTGCACATCCTGAAATTATGCTGTAACTTTATGTGCATTTAGAAATCATGCTTTAGGAATTATGCATATCTTGAAATCATTCTGCATTTTATATGTCCATACTAGATATCATGCCTTAGGATTTCGTTTGTATTTGCCCAGTCACACCTAGTTAAACTACTTATGCATGAAAAAAATACATAAGACAGTCTCACATTTGATCATCCTGTTTTAAATAAACTGGTAATAATCCATGTATTTTGCAACACTTAGAACAACATGCTTTAGGTATAACAACTTCTAAACAGTTTTTAACAATTCTGGTAACTATTGTGCATTACCCCCCATGCCTAGGCAAGATTTAGGTAATCAACCTTTATAAAACTGGAAAACTGTTTCTTTTGTGTTTACTGCTTAATGGTTAACAGGCTTAAAATCAGTAGGCAAACTGATTAGGGCCCCTGCTTCTAGGTTTATAAAATAAAACTGCATATCTTCTATGTTTTGATATTCACTTAGACATCATGCTTTAGGATCCTGTCTAATAAAAATGCCTCTTGTTTGTGTTTGAGTCGTGCTGTTTACATGCATTATCTGTGGAGGTAAATCTGAGCCTCTTAATTATTCTTTCCTGCATTTATTTGCAAAAGTCCTATTTGTTCTTGCCTGTCGCCTAGTATTTTCTCTTTTTAAACCTTAGGGGTCTGTCTAGAACTGCCTATAGGTAGAGGTCCTAATTTCCTCTAAGACCATTAAGAAGGGACGGGTAACAACATGCATAGAGGTCATTAAACAACACTCGCTTAAATAACCGCTAAGGGGTGGGAAAGGGTAGATATGGATATGATGACCGGTGAGCTAATGTCACGTGTAGCCCCTTTCTGAGGAGTGATCACCGGGCATTATACGGATGCGATCCTATAGGATAAACAACCTAGGAATCCCCTATCCCTTACACATGTGTGCTTAGACTTTAAATCTTCTAAAACTTTACTTTGCATGTGTGCTTAGACTGCGAATCTTTTCAAAACCTTTATTTGTTTAAGCTTATTTGCTACTTGTTTAAATTGACAAAGCTTGTTTGGCCGGGAACCACAGTTGTGGACTTTGAGGGGTGCCTAAAACCTTCCCCTTGAAGTAATTTCAAGCCCTTACCCAATCTCTGGTTATTCAAATCTGTGTTATAATGACCCTTAGTAGGTGCCCTAATGCACCTTAATTCGTTAGGTGGCGACTCTTCAATTCCTTACATACCCCTTTTCCCAAAAGGAAACGAGTTGTCCCAATAATGTCAAAAACCCTGACTGATCCGAAAGGAGAGAGGAAAAAGGGGGCGCGACAGGTTCCCAAGAAGTTCCCTCAGGGCGATCATATCGGATTGAGTTTCTTTTGGGTTGGCAGTCTGCGTGACTCGATTGAGTTAGAGGCGATTGGTTCTGATTACTCGATTATGTGTTACTGAGTTCCGGAGAATTTATCATGGTTATGACCACATTCGGAGTTGATATTTTCTACAGGTATGGAAGCTATATTGCGTGTGGTGGTGTTCTCCTGAATTGAGTTAAATGAAAGATTCTCGGGTGATGAGGTGTTCAATTTGCTTATGGTTCAGAGTTGACTATGAGACTTTCGTAGTGTTGCGAGTTAGCATGTTAGAGGCGATTCACCGTGCGGGGTTGAAAGGTTGCATGTACAAGGTTGTAGTTTAGTTTTGGAGGGAAGGATACAATTTCTTGATGTCTCGGACAATTTCGGGTGTTTAAAGTCTTGTTGGCACTATGGGATTCCCATCGATGTAGAGCTCGCATGTTGGAAAGCACATTGTGTTTCGACTTATGGGTGATTCTCCGTGAGATCATGGAGTATGAATTACGTGTCAACTATTTGAGAAGCGGTGTTGAGATTGGGCATGAAAATTCTTGTATTCGTGAGGCTCAGAGATTGAATGTTCTTTTTGGCAGAATATTCCTTAATTGCGAGTTATGAATGAGTGTAGAAGATTGGATGGTTAATGGTACGTGTTATGGAAAAGTTGCTATAGACTTTTGGAAGGTTTACACATGTTTAAGGATGACCGGAATTTGGTTTGGGGATTATTTTGAGCCCAGTGAGGATGCGTAATTTGTATCAGACTGGATTTGCTTGCTCTTGGCGCAGTTGTTGCCACATGTATATCATCGGGCGGAATGGATGTTATTAGCACCTTGGTTTATGTTATATATCTCTCTTTTATGTTACGATGGGTTGTGAGGGTTACATGATTCTTCTCACGCATATTATGATTCGGTTTAGGCCTCATGGCACTGTGGGCAAGGTGGCCTTGTGATGTTGCTTATTTATTGCACCACAGTTGTGCTTGTCTTTCTCAGTATTGTTTGTTCCTAATGATTTCCCCACACTAATATTTTGTGCATTATGTTGTGCTCGATGTTGACGCACATGTGATCGGTGAGCCCGAGTATTATGGCTCGATGGGTACCCCGTATGAATCGATATGATGAGATCGGGTTGCGCGCCGCAACAATACAGTGATGAAATGTGGCTCCTTATTTATATTTCGTGTATTTTGCTTTCACCTTGTTGAGAATAGTTCATAGTAAAATGCTAAAATTTCCCTGCCTGCTTAACTTGCTTAGTAGTTTTCTTATTTAGTTTTCTTACTGTTATCTGTCATATATGAACTATTACTTGATAGTGTACGGAACTGGGTTGTGTGTGGCTCCATATATTTATTGTTGAAGCTTGTCGGTGTGGCTGCTCGTATTGGCTGAGATGCGGTTTCTAGACCTAAGATTTGCACTATTGTATTGGGATGAGGAAGGTTTGGAAGAATAACACTATATTTTGTTGAGGATGTGGAAAATGGCCCTGGTCGGGAGAGTGAGTTTCTTGTCTTATTGATCAGATGAGTGGTTAAGCGGTTATGCGTGTTTCTTTCATAACTGGTAGGGTATGAAGGTTTTGAACGAGGTTCTAATCGATATGAGATTTGCTACCGGCGCCGGATTTGTTTTGGGCGGTAATGGTGGTCAGTAGTCCCTACTGTGAGTGTCATGATTTGGTACAACTGGTTCAAACTTATACAATATCAAGCTGTGGGATTCAGGTCTTGTAATGAATTCTGGATGATAGAGATTGAGTTTTAAGGTTTAAGGACCAAGGTCGAAATAAGGATCTCTAGTTATGTGGTGTTGGAAGACTTATGTTGATCAGGGTGACGTGGGATCACCCCAGTTTTATGACCAGTAAGGTTACCGTGATTTGGTAGCTTTAAAAAGACTCCTAGCACGTTCGAGGATGAACGTGTGTTTAAGTGGTGGAGAATGTGACGACCCAACAGGTCGTTTTAAGTATCTGCATTTCGCTCAGTATTGGGGTAAGAGTTCTCTACTCAGTTTTGATTATATTTCATGAATCCATTCGTTTTTGAGATTTGATTGATGATTTCAAAGTGAAATTTGGGGATTTTTGTCTAAAGTTTCATAATATGAATTTTTGAGTTTTGAACATCTATTTGGAGTCGGAATTGAGTGAATTAGTATGGTTGAACTCGTAATTGAATGGGTTGTCGGATTTTGTGAGTTTTATCGAGTTTCGAGGCGTGGGCCCGGGTGTGATTTTTGGCCGGATTTGGGATTTGATTTAGGATTCGATCTTTATCATTTGAAATTATTTTCTTGGGCTTTAATTGATATCTTTGAGTTGCTTTTGGCTAGTTTTGAGATGTTCGGAGGTCACTACATGCGTGATGACATTTTTGGAGTATCGCTTGGCTTGCTCGGTATTGTAATTGACTTGTTCGAGGTAAGTGTTTTGCGTAACTTTGTTGAGGAAATTTTTCCTCCTAATTGCTATTGTTTTCCACATGCGGGGGTGATACATATATGAGGTGACAATCATATATGTATGTGTCGGGGTTAACCATGCTCGGGGGTAGATTGTGTTATAATTGTGTTTTATAGAATTTCATAATTTCCTTAATTCATGCCTTACCTGTTTTACCGATATTAAGAACATAGTATAAAATGTTAGTAATCAAGACTTAGCCTAATATCACTTGATCAAATTTGATAGAATTCTGAGAATACGTTGATGTGTCTAGTTTTGTTCATCTCTATGCGTAATCACTACTACCTTGCTACATTTGATATTTGAGGTGCTGGATTCTATACTTGTGTTACTGATAAAATGTGAAATTTGTGGAAGTACTTGAATTGTACGGCCCTTGAGGGCTTATTGAATCATTGCAGGCTTAGAAATTCAGTGATTGAAATATGTTGGATTATTTGTTTGAACACTCTTCTCGATGTTATTTACACTTCTTGCCTTGCCATTTTATTGTTATTCATATGCTTGGTGAGGAAGAGTGTAAAGCACGATGGGTATGTCGTGCCATTGTTTATATTCATTATCATGTGAGGAAGAGTGATGCCGTGTCATTTCTTATATCATTTCATGTGAGGAAGAGTGTAAAGCACCAAGGGTGATTCCGTGCTATTTCATATACATTATCATGTGAGGAAGAGTGTAAAGCACGAAGGGTGATGTCGTGCCATTTCATATACATTATCATGTGAGGAAGAGTGTAAAGCACGAAGGGTGATGCCGTGCCATTTCATATGCATTATTATGTGAGGAAGAGTGTAAAGCACGAAGGGTGATGTTGTTCCATTTCATATACATTATCATGTGAGGAAAGAGTGTAAAGTACGAAGGGTGATGCCGTGCTACTTCATATACATTACCATGTGAGAAAAGAGTGTAAAGCACGAAGGGTGATGTCGTGCCATTTCATTTATTTTGTTATGCTTTTAATATTGTGAGGTCATGGCACGAAGGGTGTTTCCGGGCAGGTGAGGATGAGGGGCATGCATTATGATGTGATATCTGTTTTCCATGTATACATTTCCGCCTTTACCTTGATTTGTCATTTTCGCCATTATACATTTTGTGTGATATGTTGTTATTGTACTTGACCTCTATCTCAATTGTTGTTGTTTTTTCCATGTCTTTACTTGCTTAACTTGCATATGTCATGCCTATTTCCTGATTTTATAATTATACTCATGTTGTATCTATTATGTTGTACCATAGTGTAGGTCTTCCACCATGCTAGTCCTTCATGTCCTTACTTGTTAACTTGTGAAGATCATGTGTTTCCTTCTTGCTTGCTATATTGTACTTAGACCTCCATCATGCTAGTTAATTGAAATTATAGCTCCTTTTTCCTAATTATGGTCATTATGTTCGTGCTCTCTGCTTAGTTTGTTACTGATGTTCTTTTGTACATTCTCGTGTATTACCAATGCTTGCATATTCCCTTCCTTGTCATTTCTATTGTCGGTATTTCTATCATTTGGTTGGTATTGTTTTACACATATATGGTGAGGATGAGATAAATGCACGAAGCGTGTTGCCGTGCCGTTAGACTTGATGTCTTGAGTACTTTATCACCATACGAAAGTATATGAGGTGATTGTTGTGGTTCTTGGGCTTTCATTCTAAGGAAAGGGCCGGTTGAGATGTTAACTGTTAAATTGTGATTCTTTCTGATACTTTTATATTTCCTATCACAGTCTCATTGGGTACTCTATTCTATTATTCTGCCTTTTGATTCTATTTCTAGTTTACATTATAGTGTTTATTAATGAGTATCTTTTAACTAAAAATCTCGTCACTACTTCGACGGAGTTAGTCAAGATACTTACCAGTACATGGGGTCGATTATACTGATACTGCACTTTTGCACACTCTATGCAGACTGTTGGAGCGGAGCTGCTGAAGAAGTCGGGAGCTGACTCAGAAGATGTTCGTGCATTCTCTATAGAAGTTGCCATTTGTCCTTGGTGGTGTTAGACATTATTAATTTGTTCGTGTAGTTTTCAAATAGAATGTGTATTTATTCATACTAACTTTGTATATTCCAAGTCTTAGAAGCTCATGAGTCGTACTACCAGTTCTTGGGAAGAGTTTATAACATTTCAGATAAATCCTAATTAAATTTTCTATAAGTTTATTTAGTTTATTTCTTTTTGTTAATTGGCTTACCTAGAGGTCAAGTTAGGTGCCATCATGACTTGTGATTTTTTGGTCGTGACATTACAGGTCCGAATCCTCTCTCATTGTCCTCACCCGAGTTTTAGCTCCTTCATACATGTCCTTAATTACCCTAGTATATGCTACATGAACACTTCTAGCCTCTAAACATCTCCATTGAACCTCCCTATGAACTTTGTCATATGCTTTCTTTAGATCAATAAATACCATGCTCAAGTCCTTCTTTCTCTCCCTATATTGTTCCACCAACCTTCAAGGTGAATGGCTTACGTAGTCGAACAAGCCGACATGAATCCGAATTGGTTTTCAGAAATAGGCACACTCATCCTCACCCTGGCTTCCACCACCCTCTCCCAAACTTTCATAGCGTGGGTCAATAACTTGATACCCATATAGTTGTTGCAATTTTGGATATCACTATTGTTCTTGTATAACATAATCATCATAATCTACCATAAATGATGTTAGATAACCTAGTGACTCATTCCAAGTCTGCCTTACTCATGCTCTTTCAAAATTCTATTGGAATTTCGTTTGGCCCAGTCGCTTCCCCTTACTCATCTCACGCATCGCCCCCTCGACCTCTTCAATTTTAATACGCCTACGATAACCAAATTCTCGACGACTCTCTGAGTGCTTCAAATTACCCAACACGATGTCCCTGTCTCCCTCTTCATTTAGGAGTTTGTGGAAGTAAGTATGTCACATGTGCCTTATATGTGCCTCTTCCATCAATACTCTGCCATCATTATCATTAATACCCTTTACTTGGTCCAGGTCACAAGCCTTTTTTTTCCTCACCTTGGCTAGCCTGCTCAACTTCTTGTCCCCACCTCTGTCCCTAATTTCCTCATACAAACGTCCAAACGATGCCGTAACTGCTAACTTAGCCTCCTTCTTGGTCTTCTTGTACCTCTCTTTATTCACCCTCTTCTCGTCCCCGTCCTTGCTCTCCACCATATTTAGATATGTCGCTTTCTTGGCTTCTACTCTTTCTTAAACCTCTCTATTCCACCATCAGTCCCCCTTGTGCCTAGCATAGTAGCCCTTCGAGACCCCTAGCACCTCTCTAGCTGCTTCCCTGATGCAATTCGCTATCGAGGTCCACATATTAAACATATCCCCTCTATTCCTCCAGGCCCCACAACCACTAAATTCTCCCATAACTCCCGAGCTTTGTCCTTATTCAGGGATCCTCACTTGATCTTAGGTTGACCATACACAATTCTTTTCTTATTCTTCCTCATGATCTCCACGTCCATCACTGAGAGCCTGTGTTGGGTCGAGAGATTCTCCCTCGGAATAACCTTGCATTCCGAGCAAAGGCTTCTATCACACTTCCTAAGGAGCAGCTAATCAATATGTGTCTTGGCCACCGCACTCTGGAAGGTGACCAAGTGTTATTCTCTCTTGTTAAAACTCGAGTTAGCTATCGTCAAGTCCATAGACCTAAATATTTAACTTTAAATCTGCATATCAAAAGTTAATTATAAGATGATTAAACTTAAAATTTTTATAAATTTCTGCTATTCTTTAAATATGGAACCTAAAACGGCTATTTGTTCACTTCGCCTCATGCACGCAATAAAAAGGTCCATAATCATACCTTTTCTTATTTCATTTCTTTTTAAAAAAAATTCCTTGTCCTTTTCATGGCAGAAAATATTTCTTTTGTCGTTGACAACATTAGTATGACAAAATAAGATTAAATCTACGTATTTTCTAATCGAACATTTTTTTTTTTGTTTTTGAAACTATTTTGAATAATATGTTGTTGATACTAAGCTTTTGTAAATTTTTTTATACAAATATTGATATCCATTAACCAAAAAATTGCAACCTGTTTTATAATTTTGAAACAAAATATAGTTGATTATGCTATATTATATGTATAATGTTTTATAATCGGTATATAATATATGTATATCGATTAGAAAAAATAAATAATAAATCGAGTCATCTATTTGTATAAAGATCCTATCACTTTTCAACGCGGAAAAATGAGAAACAACCTGATTTACAACTGCTAATTGAAAATTACCCACAGTATCAAAAGTAATTGAAAATTAGCTATTTTTTCATGTAAAAATAAAATTTGAACAAAAATATCCTAATAAATCCGGAAAAATTTCAGCATAATATGCTGGATTTTGAATTTTTTTACATATTAGATCCAGCAAACTGTGTTAGAATTTCATAATGTATTGAAGTTCTAATATAATATGCTGGAAGTTTATACATAGGAGCTCCACAAACCAGCATATTATGCTGGAAATTTCCGTGTTTTAGTGGAGTATTTTTGTTCAGATTTTATCCTTGCATAAAGTACACCCTCTATTTCAATTTAAGTGAACTCATTTGACTGGATACAGAGTTTACAAATTTTGAACTTGTGTATAAAATGAAGCACATATATTTTGTGTGACTATAAATCATTGCATAGAGGTAAATTGTTTCCAAATAAGGAAAGAAGGCATTCTTTTTGGCACAGATTAAAAAGAAAATAGGTTCACATAAATTGAATAATTGTTAATTTTCAATAGCTTTGTAAACGTTGGTTATTTTTCAATTACCAATCCGAGAACTGGATACCCGATGCTATTTTGGCCCTTTCAACTCCAAACTAAGATTAGGTACTAAGCCCAACTCACTTGGGCTTGGCCCAAAACCAAGTTTTGACTTTTTAAAATTGTCCTACAAGTTTTCATCATATTGAAACAAACATTGTCCCACTTCATAAGGAGATATTTACAAATATAAAGAATATATCCACATATGCAATGCTTTTAACACAACAAAAGGTGCCGAACTTCCAATAAAGCATGCGTGTTTCGACTCGACTCCTCTCTACCCCTCACAAGTCACGCCATTAGAAAGTCTAAAGCAGAAAAACAAAACAAAAGCAGATAATTACCGGTAAGAATAATTCAATTATCCCTTCAATTTCTCTCTCCCTCTCCCTTTTCTTTTGACGTTACGTCCAGTTAAACTAATCTCACTCCTACTAAATAATAAAAAATCTTGTTACTAAATAACTTTCAATACATTAACTTATTAATTTTTTTTAATAATAAAAAATACTTAATAAACACGTATTTTGTAATATTTATAAAGTGTTACTACTCAATTCCCAACCAAAACCCATCTTATTTGTCCCTTTTTTTTTAATTGTGGTTCAAGAATAAAAGGAATAATCGTTTGAAATACCAAACTTTGGTAACATTAAATAGATTTCTTTAAGTACAATATAAAGTAGACAATAAATTTAAAACGTATAACTAAGGATTTTAAAAATTGGGCACGTCAAACACGCGTCGATTTCAAGGTGGAAATTTGCCCATAGCTTATTAGAACACAGAATGACCATAGTATTACAAGTAACAAATTTCTTTTTTTTTTTTGTTCTTTTTCTATAGTACTAGGGTTCTTTCATTTATTAATTGTTTTTTTTCCTCTAAGGTAAATCAAATTAATTCTTTCAGCGGTGTGTACCCTTATCTGATCTTTATCTGGATTTGCCTACCCAAATAAAAAAAAAAAACAAAAACAAAAACAAAATCTAAAAAAAAGGATTGATTCATCTGTATTGGATTTCTTAAATTTTTATAATCTGTAACTTAGATATTGTTACAGTTTCTAAAATTTAGGGTTTAATTGATAGATAATAGATTCACATTTATTAGGTTGCAATTTTCACCATCTATGACCAAATATTTGTTCCACTTTTACAAATAAATTAGGTATTTGTATTCTGGGTGAAAAATTCAAAGCAATTTACTAGTATTTCATCTGGTCAAAGGCCAATTTGTTGTGACCAGGAGCTGATATGGTGGGTAACATCTCTCTGTTTTGAGTACTGGGTTAGGGTTAGGCTTTTTTTTTTTTTTTTCCCTTAAAATAAGTTTATGCATAGGATTAGGTTTAGATCTGTTGAATCTGATTATAATTTTTTGGTTATGAAATTTTTTTAGTGTTTCAAATTTATGCTTATTGGTTTAAGCTATTTTTGTGATTTGATTTATTCTGGTACTGAACTGTCTTTTGCTTTTTTGAATGTCTGGGTGTAGTGAAGAGGAGTTGAAGCTTCTTAGATCAGTGGATCAATATTTGTAAGTACATAAGCTTCTGTTCTGAAGCTCTCAATTTCTGAGAAAGGTTATTTTGGTAAATTTATCTGTTTCTGTGAATGTCTGTTTTTATATATGGACTTCTGTCTTGTCTAACGTTTTCAGTGAGGATTCGTACAGCTGATCCTAACTTGTTTGAAACTGAGGCGTAGTTATTGTTGTTGTTGTACATGTTTTGACTAACTAGATGATTTTTGTTGATTTGATGATCATCTTAAAATTGACCATAGTTTGATTAGGGTTTTACTGTTTCAATGTAAGCAAAGCTATGAATTTGTGCATTTGCTGAAAGATCAACTGGGTAAATTTACTTTAGATGAATGTTTTACAGGAGAAATTTTCTGCTAACTTTTGTAGATCTATACTATTTTTGGGAATTTATGCCTAATAATGTGGATGGACTCTTTCAAGAGTACTTTTGAGATTTTGTATGCATATTTGTACACAAGCAGTTTGGGACCGAGGCATTATTGTTGTTGTTGTATTTGTACACAAGCAACAATTAGTCTTAATAAATTATCATATGTTTGGTTGTCGTCTTAATGTTGATTGTATGCTTCATGTGGAAGATTCCTATATTAAATTGGTTCTTAGAGAACAATCATAGTTATCAATCTGTGCATTCAGCTCGGGCCCACTGATTTTTTGCGACAAGTAGCTATATGTACTTTTTGAGTCTCAGTATAAACCTTCGGGTTCTGTTCCATATCTTGTGAAGGGAACTCGAGAGTGCGTTCTTCTTTCTTCGATTTCTCACTTGTATATTGGTTGCTTGGCAGTCTGGAGGATGGGGACTGAACTTGTTAGACATTGTGTCAAAGAGGAGGATATGGACATTTCATCAATTCCGCCTGGTTTTGAGTCACTTGCGCCCTTCACCTTAAGAAAGGTGGATAATAATCGACTCATGATTAATCAGCCATCCTCAGTGAGCGAATTAAAATCGCATGGAAGTCAGGTAGAAACATATATTGAAGGTACCGAAGATGGAAAGATGATTAAGTCTCTTAGGCGTAAACCTGGGATAAACTACGGGAAGTATGAGAAAAGCTCAGAAGATGAATCCGAACCCGATCAGGTTGAGTAGCTAACCTATTATTTTCTAAAAGTTTACTTTTGCACCTCTCTTATTCTCTTCCTCTTGTGCAGAATCCCTTTGATAGGCCGTCACTTCCAAAAGGAGTCATCCGTGGATGTGAAGCGTGTCTCAATTGCCAAAGGGTCAGTATATTGAGTTTTTTTTTTTGATAAGATGTTTAGTGCTGGTATGCTGCTTTTTATTTTTCAGCCTATTATGGTTTATGATATCATGTAGAAAAGTACCTATAAACAATTATATTTACAAAGAAGCATCTCTTCATGGCAGCCATTTAGGATAATTTAAGTGTTATGGCAATTAAGATTAGAGCAGCATTTAGCACTCCGATCACCGAAAGTGTTTAGCTTCCAATGGAGTTGAGTTCACAAACATAAAGCTAAATGAGATACAAGCCTACACACAGTTGTAGGTCTATTACATGTATATATGCTGTTTTAAAGTTTCAAGCTTGGAACAGGTAACTGTGAGATGGAGGCCAGAGGAAGCTTGTAGGCCTGATCTTGAGGATGCTCCAGTGTTCTATCCAACTGAAGAGGTCCTATTTTACTTGGCTAATGAACCCCTTTTATTATCTCTACTTGAACACGACACCCTTTCTTTTTTGTCATTACTCACTAGTCATTACATTGGGAGGATGCTTTATGAGTCTTGCCTTAAGTTTTGTCAATAACTTTTTTCAATCTCCAGGAATTTGAAGATACCCTGACATATATGGCTAGCATACGCACCAAAGCAGAGGCATACGGAATTTGTCGCATTGTACCGCCTGCTTCGTGGAAACCTCCATGCCCTCTTAAGGAAAAATATATATGGGAGAACTCCAAATTTGCTACCCGTATACAGAGGATTGACAAACTTCAGAATCGAAATTCGATGAGAAAGATGTGGAAAGTTAATCATCATAAGAAGAAGAAAAGAAGAAGGTGCTCAAAAACCGGAGTAGACTTGGGTAATGGTAGTGTTGACATTAGGACCCCTGATGAAGCTGCTATATTTGAGGAGAGGTTTGGATTTGAACCCGGTCCAGAGTTTAGTCTGGACTCATTTCAGAAATATGCTGATGATTTTAAGGCCCAGTACTTCAGGCAAAATGAAGGGCAATGTGAGCCTTCATTGGAGAACATTGAGGGTGAATTTTGGCGGATGGTCGAGAAACCTACCGAAGAGATCGAGGTGTCACTCTTTGCTGATCTTTTTTTCTTGTTGGGCACACCATCTAGGTTATGATGTATAACATTTTCTCCCTTTCTGTCATTCCTTTGTCATCATTTGCTAGGTTCTTTATGGGGCTGACTTGGAAACTGGAGTATTTGGCAGTGGGTTCCCTAAACATGGCCATCAAGTTGGCTCTTCTGACCCGAAGTATGTAAATGCAGGATGGAACTTGAATAACTTCCCTAGGCTTCCAGGTTCTGTTCTTACATATGAGAGCAGCGACATATCTGGTGTTTTGGTGCCTTGGCTTTACATAGGAATGTGCTTTTCATCATTCTGTTGGGTAAGGAATATAGTTTTCCTCAGTTGCTTTATTACACCGAAATTTGTTGGGTGCAATTGCCTCAACAAGTCTTTCTATTGATTGCGTAGCTACTGTAGGTGCCAATTTCTCTTCACAAATGGGGTTTCCTTTCACATGTTGAAATAAAATTGGCACATACCTTTTTCATATTGCTTCTGTATTTCAAAATTTTCTTCTTCTATTAAAGGTCTTGTAAATAATAATTTAAAAAAATAACTTTTAAAACCTTCAATAAGAATGGAAATAGTCACAAATGGTGTTTGAGTAAGCTCCAGATCGTGTTTATTCGAACTACAAATGGGCGGTATTAGTGATTCCTTGGTTGAGATTATTCCTTTCTCTTGCATTTGAGCAGGGGCTAATTTAAAGAATCAAAGTTTTTGAGGTCATATTTCTTGAAAATAAGTAGTACTAGTTGTTATTGGGTCTGTTCTTGACAACACAATCCTCTCTTTTGAATTGGGCAGCAGTGTTATTTAGTTTGCTTGAAATATATGAGCAGTGTAATTTAGTATGCTTGAAATATATAATTTGGATGATCATTCTTTTTTTTAATAACCTGAAAACATAATGGCATTCGTGCTTCTGTCTTATTTACTTAACAATTTTCTTTTCTATATATTTTCAACCAACAGCATGTTGAAGATCACCATTTGTACTCATTAAATTATATGCATTTCGGGGCTCCAAAAATGTGGTATGGTGTGCCTGGAGCAGATGCATTGAAATTGGAGGCTGCTATGAGGAAGCACTTGCCTGATCTCTTTGAAGAGCAGCCCGACCTGCTTCACAAGCTGGTGAGTCCAATCTTCATTTGATCAAAAAGTAATTGAATCCTATTAACATGTCTCTTTAGGTATTCCCTATTTGAGAATGACATGTTTTGCTAAAAGGCCTGTTCTACTACCATTCTCTTTTTGGGGTTGGGAGGTATAGGTGATATGTGCTTCCATTTACATTGTTGGAATACTGTAGCGCCTCATCAAATTCAAATGTAATCAAGAAACTGTTTTCCTGTAAATTTTGCTCTTCTTATGGAAGATCTGTCTGCTGTCTCATTTGCTAGTTAATTCTGTACAAAGAGGTGACAGTGAATTTGCCACAGGAGTTGGCTTCCAACCTCTTATAAATTGTTTAATCTTTATCAAAACGTATTATTTTATGCAGGTTACACAACTATCCCCCTCAATATTGAAGTCTGAGGGAGTTCCAGTTTATCGGTGTGTCCAAAATCCTGGAGAGTTTGTTTTGACCTTCCCAAGAGCATATCATGCTGGTTTCAATTGTGGCTTCAATTGTGCTGAAGCAGTAAATGTTGCTCCTGTTGACTGGTTACCGCATGGGCAGAATGCAATTGAGCTTTACCGTGAGCAGGGCCGGAAAACTTCCATATCCCATGATAAACTGTTACTGGGGGCAGCTCGAGATGCAGTCAAAGCACACTGGGAACTTAATTTACTGAGGAAGAATACCTCAAATAATTTACGATGGAAAGATGTTTGTGGAAAAGATGGAATTTTGTCGAAAGCACTAAAGGTACGAATTTATTCGAATTAAATAGTTGCATTCTTTTGGCGGTTGTGCACATAGCAACACCAATATTCTATTGATGGATAGTCAGTCCTTAATCTCCATTTCCATTTTCCTCTTTTCTTTCTTTTGTTGCATTGAGGGTATATTTTCCTTTCTTATCCTTTTATTTTTGGGGGATTTGACTGATATTTATAGATTTGGTCATACTTGTACCACATTTTAGTTCTATGTCCATGCATGTTATGCTACTAAGCCTAGTACTTCTTAATCAACTTCACTGCTGAATTATCTTTTTTGCAGAACCGTGTTGAGATGGAGAGAGTGAGGAGGGAGTTTCTTTGCAATTCTTCACAGGCATTAAAGATGGAGAGCACTTTTGATGCTACTAATGAGAGGGAATGTAGTGTATGTTTTTTTGATCTACACCTGTCCGCCGCCGGCTGTCACCATTGTTCGCCGGATAAATATGCATGCTTGAACCATGCAAAACAACTGTGCACTTGTTCCTGGGGTGCCAAATTTTTCCTCTTCCGTTATGATATCAATGAGTTAAATGTACTAGTTGACGCTTTAGAAGGGAAATTGAGTGCAATTTATCGATGGGCCAGGCAAGATCTTGGATTGGCTTTGAGTTCTTATGTAAACAAAGAGAGGCAAGTTGCAGGGCTTGTTGGTAAGTTATCCTGTAAACCTGAGGAACCAGTGATAAAAAAGACGAGCACAGTATTCCCTATAGCTTCCATGAAAAAGGAAAAGGATGATGGAAATGCAAATCTCTTGACAAGGGCCAGCGACAGTGCTTCATCATTGCATAAAAATAAACAATCCAGGGAACCATTAGCTTTGGAATCAATCAATGCATCCTCTACGCCAGACAACTCTTCTCATGGAATTAAGGGGGCAAAGAATGGCTTCCAGAGCAAAAGTGAAGAATCTGTAAAGTTGGTTCCTGATTATAGAGCTCCAGTTTTAGCTTTGGAATCAATCAAGGCATCCTCTACGGCTGGCAACTCTTCTCATGGAATTAAGGGGGCGAAGAATGGCTTCCAGAGTAAAAGTGAAGAATCCGTAAAGTTTGTTCCTGGTTACAGAAATCCACTTTGTCAGCTTTCCGTGGAGGGTGGGTCATGTAATAGGAAATTACAAACAGATAAGCATGAAGTGAAGGGCACTTCAGGTCTTGCTGATGGTGATGTGATTCTTCTCAGTGATGATGAGGGAGAGGAGATGAACATATCAGTTCTTTTGGGAGATACTGTGGAAAAACATACAATGAGCATGGGTAGCAGTGCTAAACTTGTCTCAACAACATCCATTAATGATGAGAAAGTTACCGGAGACAGAATTAGTGGTTCATCTAGTTTAGAGAGCATAAAAGTTGAGGATAATGCAAAAGATTTAATACATCATAAACTTAATCAAGAAACGCATTCTTCCCTTGGAGGTTCTTCTGTAATTATGGATCTTGATAAACATGCCCAAGGTTCTCAGGCTACAAAAGGGACTTCTGGCTGTAATATCATTTCAGGAGATGCAGATGCTTGTCCCAAGCCCCCACAACCATGTGACTCTAAACCAAATAAAGAAGATAGCCAAATTAAGGAAACGGAGTGTCCACAACCTTTATCAAGTGACTCTCCCGTCTCTCAAAACAATTTGGACAGATATTTTCGTCAGAAAGGTCCTCGTATTGCAAAAGTCGTGAGGAGAATCAATTGCAATGTGGAACCTCTGGATTATGGAGTTGTTCAGCCTGGCAAGCTATGGTGCGATAATCGGGCTATTTACCCCAAGGGTATGATACATGTGAATTTCTCGTATTTATTTTACTCAACTCTTGGAAGTAACAATAGACAAACTTGTTCGTATGTCAAATGTAGGATTCAGGAGCCGGGTGAGATACATTGATGTTTTAGATCCAGCAAATATGTGCTACTACGTTTCTGAAGTTCTGGATGCAGGGCGAGATGGGCCATTGTTTATGGTAATTAGATATTCTGTTTGAATAGAACTATTTGTCGAATCAATTTGTGTACTTGTGTTGGCGGAATTCTTATTTTTGGCTATTGTGGTGTGCTTCAGATTGCCACGGTTTCGTTCTTGTTTCCTCTGCATTAAGTTTTCCATGCAGAGTTGAGCCACACTTCATTTCTTGCCAGTTGCCATATCTTGATAACATGTTTACTGAATAATTATCATGGCGAGGTTTCTCCATGAAGCTTCATTATCTTTCCTCTTCAACTGCATTATGTTAGTAGACAACTTCTCGAGCAGATTACCTAGTGATGGCTACAAGTCAGATTTGTTGTTTCTTTCAAAAGCTTTGTGAGTTTCTGCGCAGGTTGTAGTTTGCCTTTAGGCAATTTGACTGCTACAATATTAGCTAGATGGATAGTCTTGTATCAGCGCATGAAAACATTCACAGCCTACTTCTTTGAGGGTTATTTCACAGCCTTTTCCCTTTTTGCCCTTTCTTTTTTGTTTACCTTCGTTGTGACAAGCTTATTGGTGTCTTTATTGCTATGTATTACTTGCTTATTCCAGTGATTAAAAAAGCGAGCGCTTCCTCGTTTTAAGTGAGAAGCAAAGCGGAGCGCACAGATCATCGCTTCTGCCATTAAAAGCGGCTCTGGTACGAAAAAGCGACCGCTTCTCTGTAAAAAGCGAGAAGCGGTGAAGCGAGAGAAGCGTCCGCTTCTTTGTTTAAAATACCCAAAGCCCTATTTTATTAAAAACTTGGTATTCTAAACAGTCCGGACTTCTTCGAGACTTCAACAGCAGCCAGAAACTAGGGTTCTTCAAACAACAGCAGCGATTTCTTCCTCTCTTCTTCATTAACTTCTGATTTCTGAAATAATCTCAAAGCATCAACTAGGGTTGTTGTTCTTCTTTTTCAACAGTACAACAGCAACTTTCAACAGGTATGTTCTGCACTTTGATTTTCATTCTTCTTCTTCTTCTTCTTTTTCTTTTTCTTTCTAAACGTCCAAAAAGCGCCGAATGCTAGCGAACTTTTTTCAGAAAAATTCTGCCCAATTTTCCAGTTTCTGCCCAAAATTTCTGCCCAATTACTATATCCTTTATTCTTAGTTCTTATTGCCTTTCTTATGTGTTATGTAGTTGTGCTTTAATTGATGCTACTCTATAGTTTTTTAATTGAAGTATTGAACATTTGCTTACAATTACATGTGTTATTTATGCACTATTTATTTTAATTTTCTTTTTTAAAAATTCCGCTTCACTTAAAAAAAGCGAGCGCTTCGCTTCTCGCTTCTCGTGAAATGGGGCTTGTCGCTTTTCTCGCTTCACGCTCTTCACAACACTGGGTTATTCATGCCTTTCTGTTGTCATACTATAATACTTTTCCTGCTATTCTGCGTCCTACTGTAATGTTATTGCTGCCATTCTGGTGTCCTCTCTTTAAGTGGAAAAATGGTCCTTGCAGGTCTCATTAGAGCATTGTCCGAATGAAGTGTTTGTTCATTTATCGGTTGTCAGATGCTGGGACATGGTCCGGGAGAGAGTGAATCAAGAAATAACAAAGCAACATAAGTTGGGAAAACTGAAGCTTCCTCCTTTGCAGCCACCTGGAAGTCTTGATGGCATGGAAATGTTTGGTTTTTCTTCACCTGCAATTATACAGGTCATTCCACATATGTTCTTGAATTTGATTTTAGATCTTGGTAACTTTCTGGCACGACACAATACTAATATGTCAATCTTTAAAAGGATTTCATTTCCGATTATCTCCTAGATAAAAAAATGTGAGAAACAACATGAAAGCTGAAAGAAAATATGAAATGTAATCTAAAAGATATATCGTCTTGATGTTTTCATTTGATTTCATCTGTGTAGGTAATTCAAGCTATGGATCAAAATCAAGTGTGTTCAGAATACTGGAGATCTCGACCGATGATGCAGAGAGCACCATCTGCATCTGTTGACAGTTTGAAACTCAATATAAAATCCGAGATCTCAAATGATCCTACAGGAGCTGATACAGTACTCAGTGGCCTGATTAAGAAGGCAAACTCTGAAGAACTTCATGCATTGTACACACTTCTCAAAAACAATAATTTGACCCCTAATCAAGGTTTAATGACTCGGCTTCTTAATGAAGAGATTGATAAGCGAGGAAGATGATTAGATTTACAGCCTCGTCGAGGCTTAGACTTCTCACAAGGAGTTAACCCTGTAAATGTTCAACCACATTCTAGTTTTAGGTTAGATGGCATTAGGTTGACCCCCATTTCTTGAAATTTTGCACTGGCTAATAGCAAGAAAAGCCCGTCATATAGTTACTTATGGACTTTGGTTCTTCGCATTCTTTGAGAAGGATGATTGAAATAGAAAATTCTTTTTCCAATCTTGCTACAGTAATTGTTGCTGGTAAACTAATCATCCCAGAATTTATACTTGGAAAGAGTTCGAGATTAATTTATACTAGCAAGCTTTTGAATAATGAATCTCATATGGTTGAACTGTCCGTAAATTCCCCCTTTGCAAAGACGCCCCCCAAAAGAATCTTCGAAATAGTCCTTTGGTAAATACTTGTACTTGATGTTTACACCAAAGCATATAAATTCATCATAATTAAGTGATTAAATAAGGTTAAAATATATATTAATTAACGAGGTTGCAGATCACGCGATCAGGTTTTATATCTTTTGTTGGGGGTATAATTGTCATATTATTACGGATTTTTGTCAGCTTGTTACCAAATCAATAATTTTTAAAAATTGGGTTCATGTTAAAAGGTGGTACAAATATAGGGTACGACTGCAAATCTCCCTAGATTTTTTATGTGAACAAATCATGTATATAGGGGCTTTTGCATCTATACCCGTTTTTTGGATCACGTTTTAACTTATATCCGCTTTGGCAAAAAAATTGCAAGTGTACCCACTTTTCGCATAAACTTCAGGCATACGGGCCTGAAGCAGCAAAGGCAATCAGACAAACTTCAGCATTCTAGGCTTTTTCAAAAACTTCAGCAGAAGATGTTGAAGTTATTTAGTTCATTTGTATTAACTTCAGCACTAAATAAGTTGAAGTTCATAAAGCTTTTTCAAAAATTTCAGCAGAAGATGCTGAAGTTATTTAGTTCATTTGTATTAACTTCAGCACTAAATAAGTTGAAGTTCATAAAGCTTTTTCAAAAACTTCAGCAGAAGATGTTGAAGTTATTTAGTTCATTTCTAAAAACTTCAGCACTAAATAAGTTGAAGTTTTGTCCTGGATTCATTAGTTTTGTCATTAAGTTTTTTCAAAAATTTCAGCAGAAGATGCTGAAGTTATTTAGTTCATTTGTAAAAACTTGAGCACTATATTAGCTGAAGTTCATAAAGCTTTTTCAAAAACTTCAGCAGAAGATGTTGAAGTTATTTAGTTCATTTGTAAAAACTTCAGCACTAAATAAGCTGAAGTTTTGTCCTGGATTAATTAGTTTTGTTATAAAGCTTTTTCAAAAACTTCAGCAGAAGATGCTGAAATTGTTTAGTTAATTTGTAAAAACTACAGCACTAAATAAGTTGAAGTTTTGCACAGGTATCAGGAAGGCGGCGCCTAAAGTTGTAAAAATTAGGATATAAGTTAAATAATTTTAAAAATATGGGTATGGGTTAAATAAGACGCTCCGTGTAATTTTTACGTATATATATTGGTTTTATGTAAACATCATATGCAATTAAGTTTTTACCATCTCTCATACTATCAAAACTTGATTTAAAGGTCTCATTATCATGTAACAATGACCAACAAACAAGAAGTTAGTTTGGTAAGCAATTAAGCACAACAGTTGGAAACAGAAAGTTTACATGCTATAGCTAAATAATGCATCATATTTATTATAAATTAAAATAATTTAAAATAATTATTATTTATAGTCAATTTTTATATTTTATAGCAAAGTACAATATACACCGATCCCTCAACTTTTCCTTCGATCCTCTCTTCTTCCTCAATTCTCTCTCCTTTTTCCCCCTCTCTTCGTCCTCAACGAGGCCATTGTCTTCTTCGGCGACTCACCGCTATGGTCAGATCTGTTCAAATTTCTGGTGACTCCGCTTCAGATTTCTGTCTTTTCCGGCGACTCTGTTTCAGATTTCCAAAAGCACAATTCGTAGTCATGGTCAGATTTGTTCTCCTACTCCTTTTTCGCTTCAACCATCGGGAGTGTGCCATCTCCATCGCGCCTCCAACTCTTACCTCGACGGAGAGAATAAATTTGAAACTTCCCGGCACAAATGAATTTACATCTAACTCTGGTAGCTCGGAGAAGAGAATAGATCTGAAACCTTTTGATATGGATCCATGGCTTCTTCTCCTTCTTTGTGTTTCACATATGAGTGATTCATTTGATCGGATTTTGGTAGATACAATGTGATAGTGTATTCTCAGATCTGGCCAGATTTTTGTTCGTTTCCATTTTCAGTTTTAGTACAACGTATACAGTATTTTGCTTGGCCGGAAGACCCCATCTCCGGTGAAATTTCTTCTCATCTTTTCTATTGAGTCACATATACTGATACAAATATATTGTATTGTGTACAAATACACCCAAATACATTATATTCTGTACAAGACATTATATTTCGCATGTGTTTATGTATTTTGAAGGTTATCTTTTTGCGATAGATCCCTGTATTTTTTTGAATTTTGTTGTTTGAATACAACAAATTAGATAAAGTAAATTAAGTACAGTGTAAAAGAAGCTACAAATGAATTGAATACAATTGAATATCATTGTTTTTGTGACTTTTTGTTGTTGAATACAGTCGAATTGAATACAATGTAATATAGTTAAGAATGAATATAGCTGAATTGAATACAGTGTATACAACCTGTATACAACCAAATTGAATAGAGTGGTATACACCCTGTTTCTTGATTTTTTGTTGTTTGAATACAATTGAATTCAATATAGTGAAATTAAATATAATGTAAAGTATATAAGAACGAATACAATGCATAAAATTAAATTAAATACAACAACATACATCACATGGTAAGCAATTAGTAACTACGGAATGCAATTAACTAAATTATAGCTACACCCAACAATAAACCTCTAAACAATAGTTATATTTGAATTTTTTTTTGGAAAAAGGATTAAGCCCAACAGCTTTGTACGCTATGAAGCAAATCAGTGGATTCGTAGGCACTTGATCAAGGATTAATCCCTCATTCAAGTATTAGGACCTAGCTAACTTTTCGTGAAACTAATTGGACATAAATATTACTGCCTAAATTATCTTGAAATGACACAGGAAGCCACTCTAAAAAGATATTATTTTGGAAATTAATCAACGTGTCTTGAATTTCAGTTTTTTATTTCAATTTTCGGGACACAAATATCATAAATTTTTTTGAATTTAATATTTTTAATTTGAATTTTCATGACAGAATAAGTAATGACTAATCCCTATATAGCACCCTAAGAACAACTGCATTGCTCTTGCCAGAAATATGCAAACCAAATGTGGGAGTCTTTGGGATTAACTGATCGACCATACAATTATATTAACGACTACTAAAGATCGAACCGTGGAATCATCCACTGATACTTCATTAGGGTAGTTTGCCTATATCATACTCCCTAGGGTGTGGGTTTTCCACGAACCCAGCGTAATCGTGAAATGCTTCACGCACCGGACTGCCCTTTAAATATAACTGATGCATTTTGGTATAACATGACTAGTGGTGGCAAAACGGATAAATGAAAATAATTATTCACCATATTATTTATTAAAAAATGGGTTGGATAATAAACCTTTTAAAAATGGGTTGAATATGGATAAGAACTGTATTATCCATTTAGAAAATGGATAACCAAAGTATAACTAATGAATTTAACTTTTACAGTTGTAAAGACTCAAATTAAATTCCTCAAGTTTGGGAGACTAGGAATTCTCCTAAAAGTAATCATATTTAATAAGCCATGAATAATATGGATATCAATATTATCCGCCAATTAACTTATGTTTTATCCGTATGAACTATGGGTAGGATCGGATAATTTATCCGTTTTTGCATTATTCGTTTTCGATCCATCATATATCCGACCCGATCCGCCCGTTTGCCACCCCTAAACATGACCCACCATTTCCATTTATTCTTTTGATGGATTATCTTCATTGATTAAATAAACATTGGCTTGTACAAGGCAATGACATATTGAATGATTTTTGTAAACCTTGAATTGTGCAACTACGAGCTACTCATATAATATATAAAAAAAGATCCGAGTTTCAAATACTTTTTTCAACTTCAATTTCAAATACTTGATCTTTCTTTTTTCGAACTTCAACCAAATACTGTACTCTAACCACCTACTAACAATTTCAAACTTAAATAATCCGCTCAATATCTAAATTCTACTGTGTACTTATATTAGTAAACTTTAGTTTAAAGTGCATGGTTAAACTAAATACAATCAGATTTATCTATAACACCACTTTCCTATAAGAGCCAAGTTTTTTCTGAACCAAATTTTATATTCTATTACAATATATATTTTTTATAACAACAATTCACTATAATATACAAAAATATTCAGAAGAAACAAGGCTGTTATAGAAAAATTTGACTGTACAGTATATAACACAATTCTTAAATCTAACCAAAGCATGCACTCACACTTTGCCACTTCTCTTTGTTTCATTGAGCAAATTCCAATGATGTGAGGACCACATTCTCCCCACATCAAACCATGCATGGCCATGATCATTACATGTTGTTCCCTCAAAAAACCAAGAAAGTTAAAATAATAACTATAAAGCGCAAGTAGTAATGGTATAATATACTAAGCCGGATACATGATTTGAACTTTATGGATTCTGAATTCAGCATCGATTCTAATTATTATAAATAACTGGATTTAAACTTAAAATTTATATATATTTAACAAATTTTATAGCATAAATTCAGGATTTAGGACCAACTCATTAAATTTAAATTCACCTGAATCCGTAAGTTGCCTTTTAGCTCCGCCTCTGATAATATAATACTCTTTCTGTTTCAATTTAGATGACTATTTTTTTTATTAATTCGTTAAAAAAAGAATGACATATTCTATAATTGGAAATAGTTTAACTTTAAGCTTTTTATTTTACTCATTTTACCCTTAATGAGAAGTTTTTGTAACCACATAAATTTTATGACCACATAAAACTTTTACCCGTAAGCTTTTAAGATCACAAATTTTAATAATCTTCTTCTTTTTATTAGACTTTGTGTCGAATGAAATCAGCTCATCTAAATTGATACGGATGGAGTATAAAAAGCCAAAATAAAATATCCTTCGTAAGTTGCTAACATGCCTATAATAATAAGTACCCTTAAATAGCAAACATGCGATAAAGCCAAAGAAGGAAATATGCGAGTGTTTGTACGGACAAAAGGGTTAACGAGGGAAGTCGGAAAATCAGACGGACGACATGCATTACACGTGCTGACGTGACATAAGGATAACCGTTGATTTTAGGATCGAAGGACGAGGAGGGGGAAGAAGCTGTTGTTACCCGACAAGCAGTACATTATGTGGGAAAAATTTGATTGGTGGGCCCCACAGTTGATACGTTTCAGCTTCAAAAGGTATGTCACACTTCCGCATATTGAGGGATTTTCTTTATTGGAGTTTGATATATTTGTGGGATATTGGTATAGTGTGCTGCTCTTTGACAGACAAATATAGGGTCGAAAGATGTATCCAAATTCCCGATTCAGAATTTGAATTTTATGACTTTAAATTTGGAGCTTTAACACAACTTATTTAATTTTCTTAGATTTATTATTCCATTCATTTTAATTGATGTGATTGACCGACTAGGGTACATATTTTTTATCATAAATACTAATGTTATTGTTTGACCAAAAAGCGTAAGACCTTTTGTTAAACGTTAATAAACTGAGAAAATGGAAGTTAAACCATAGCCAAGACTAATTAATGCTAGATCGAAGGATCTTAAGTAAGAGAAACAAAATAAAATCAGATTTAAGATCAGGAGTCACGCTGAACGTATTTCGAGGATCTATGTTCGCCACACTGTTACTATACAACACAAAATGGCACTCAAGCAGTGACGGACCCAGAATTTTATGCAAGTTGGTTCAATCTTAAAAGTATATAACTTTAGTAGTAAAATAGTATTTATCAAATGGGTTCAAATAAATATTTATATAAAATTTACACAGCTTTAATCCTAATTTATACATATGCACAATATTATTTTTTGATGAAGCGGGTTCAGTTGAACCCGCTATCCACCACTTGGGTCCGCCACTGCACTCAAGGGAGAAGAAGGATCATTGTTTATCACTTCATTGGTTCTATAACTCTTATTACAACAAGGAGGCATAGTAGGATCCTTGGTCTTATTCTTACAGGATGTGCTGTATGTTCTATTCCACTGGAAGAGAATAGAGTCCCCCGGGAGAGAGTCCCCCTTTCCTCCAATCCTTTCCCTAGTATATATACTAGTTTTTTCCATTTGTCCAGTGGTCATTAACCTGCGTATTTGTGATTTGTTCGTTGGTGCTTCAAGTCAACCCCCTTGGGTGCTGCAGCACGTACTGCATTGTGAAGGTCTTCTGGTGAATTATCCTCGGCCATAGCCGTGAAATGCATCATTACGGCCTTCCGTAATCACCATCGCAGCCTAACTGCTTTCTCATCGTGGAACCTCAGTCATTCTCATATAGTCAGATTCCGACCCATACAGTAAGTCCCTCCGCCTATTGTGGTCGGCATTGGCCGAGCACCGTGGGCGGACTTTTGCTAATATTAGCACAAAAATCTGAACGTTTTGGCCGAAGAGCGAGCGTTTCCCTGAGAGGTAGCGATGTGACGTTCAGGATGAACTGTTAGACCAGTATGTCAGTTGGAATGACATTTAATTCGTCAGGTGTCATTATGGCGCACGTTTGCTGAACGTTGCCTCGTTTCTTGTGCCCCTCCCGTTACTTTTTGAAAAAGGTGGCGCGTCATTTTTGTAAATCGACGTTTCCGTCTTTATAAATAGGAGACTCTTATCCCGGTATGGCATTACCCAAATCATTTTCAAGAAAAAATCTCTGTAATCACCAGCTCTTTCTCGCTTGTTCATACTTCTCAAAAATGCAGACAACCTTTGTGACTGTTATATATCTTCCCCCATATTCCTGACTTCTGCTTTCATTCACAATGGCTAGTTCTTCTTCGAACCCTAACCCAATTGCCAATGTTCCGGCGCCGGAGAATACTGCCCCCTCCCTTGACGAGGGGATGAGTTTAATGGAAGACGAGAGTTTTCCGATGGCGGATGAGGTGGTGCCTCGCCCGGGGAAGCCACGAAATGATTTTACCCATACCGCTGAAGATGAGCCTGCGCCGGCGCCCTCTGTAATGGATGCTACGGCACTTGCTGCCTTCAAGATCAAGTGGAGGATCCCGGAACACATCGAACTTGTCCCGGCGGGAGGTGATATAGTTCACTTGCATCGCCTAGGGTACTGCCCCTTCTACGCGTACCCTTTCGTCACTGGATACATGCTCTCTCTTCCCTCATTGGCCGCAAACTTATGCCGCTTATATGAGGTGTGCTCGGCCCAGATTACCCCGTACATATACAAACTCTTTCTGATGCTTACCAAATATGCGAAGCTGGCTGGCCGTGGCGTCTCCCTCCGACACATAATCCAATCCCTTCATCCCCAGCTTCCAAAGGGGGACTATGTTGCACCTCCGCCATCGGGGTACGAAGAGCCTGGTGGTCGGAATGGACGATAAGACCAATTGTCATTTTTGGGAGAGTTTCTTCTACATCCGCACGGAACATCTGGTGTCTAACCCTGCCGGGTTCCTTGAGACGTGGAATTTTGCCTGTGAGTATTTCTTCGCCTTTCATTTTTTTTACTACTTCGACTAGTTATTCATATCTGGTGATTTCGCTGACTGGTGGTTGTTGGTTGTTTTCTCATTCTATTTTTTCTGCAGCTTAGAGGTCGCGTCCTCCGCTAGTTGGGGACATCCGCGAATGGGTGGCTTCGCTTCTGCCTCACACAGTAGGGATTCGCGAATGGGCGCGTTCCCACTAGAGGTTTTGGCGCAGACCTACTGTTAGTAAGTCGCTTTGTCTCGGCCATAGACGCACCTTTCGCCTTGCACTCTTCTCTGCTTGATACTTACGTGGAATTGCGTATTATTTTAACAGGTCGGAGAGGGGCAAGAAGGGAAAGGGTACCTACTCTTAACTTCCGCCATCTGACCTCCTCTACTAGGTCAGTACTGCAGGTGGCCGTTGATGAGGGTGCTCGGGATCTGACTGTTGCGCCGGTCGAGTCGGCTTCTACTCCTGCCCCTACTCTTGACTTCCGCTAGCCGACCTCCTCTACTGTGTCGAAACTTCGTGTGGCGCCTTATGAGAGTGCTCGGAGTCAGACCGCTGTTCCGGTTGAGTCGGTATCTAGGGTTGGTCGTATTGAGGATGTTCCTCACTCAAGCTCTCCGGCTCCTATGGTTCGCTCGGTGGGTGAATCCTCTCGTGACGCGGTCAAAAAGGCCCCATCAAAGATGCGGAGGGTAACATTGGACGAGGCACCTTCGAGTGATGTGCCTTTGAGGGCTAACCCCGCAGGGATGGTGTCTGAGGATGTGAGTGAGGCCGCACAAGGAGCGGATGTGCTACCCGAGCCAAGGGCAGAGGAGGCCGTGATGACGCCGTGACAGGGTTCGATGGTTGTCGCCATTTTTCAGAGTGGTCCTTCCTCATCTCAACAGGCTCACCCGCCCCCCTCTCTTTGATGAGAGATTGAAGGGCGTAGTGGTGGATGATTATGAGTCAGAATCGGACATCGATCCTGAGGATATGCGTTTGTTCGAAGAGGGTTTTACCAGGGTTGAGGTGATTGCAGGTGGTCCCTCTCGTGTGCTCGAGATCCCATTGGATGTTAACCTTCTGGAGAACACAGTGGATTTGGCGGAGCAGTTTGACCTCTTGTGTTCTGCTGGTGAGAGTAGATCTCTTCAGAATCTCAGCGACTCTGTCTTGTCACGCTGTGTGGAAGGGATGGCTTTAAGGGTGAGCTTTTGCCTCTATTTCCTTTGTTTTATCTTTCGTTTCTTGCTGACTCCTCTTTTTTTTTTAAACCTATATGTTGTAGGTTGAGAGTGCCCATCGGGCCACGACGCGGGCCAAAATTTTTTTGAAGATGGCCGAGAAATATTGCCGATACCGCAACAAGTGTAGGGAGATGCATATGCGGCTCAGGGCGAGTGGTGATACTCGGTCCTTTAGAGAACTGGAGAAAAAGGATGAGGACCTGATGCGGTCTATCAGCAGGTGTAGTGAGATTGAGCGGCTGATCAGAGTCAAGGATGAGGAGCTCGAGGTTGGCAAGGGCGTCGTAGCCGAATGTGAGGACCTTCAGGCGAGGGTATCATCGTTGAGAGCTGAGCTCGAGCGAAATGAAGCCAGGGTTACTCACTTGAGTGAGGAGTGGAGTGAAAAGGTCGCCGATTTGGAAAGGAAGGTGGCGGAGTTAAAGAGCGCTGAGAGTGACCGTATTGCGGCTGCGGCGAGGGCGATAACACTGGAAGACACAGTGCGCGTCCTCAGATCTGAGTGGGAGGCCGAGAGGGGGGCGGCGAGATGAAGGAGACCAGGATCGAGGAGCGAATTGGCGAGATCGAGCGGGACGCCTCGAGTTTAGGTGACAAAGTGGCGTCCTTGGAGGCCGAGAAAGCCCGGTTGTTGGCTCAGGCCCCTCAAGAAGTTTCCCCTGCTGCCGTTCCCCGCCCCTTATTTGAGACGTGGGTTCATGCTAAGGCCCAGCGAGACATTTACAAGGATTTGTGGATGGCGGGCGTGTACCTGAGGCTGTCTTTGATGATACTTGCGCGAAGGCGCGCGAGGCTCGGCATGCTTATGGCTATGATCCCGCGACGTCGGAGGTCGACATTGGTGCCAAAGTTGAAGATGGGCTCTCTAATGATGGAAGTGCTGATGGGGATGACGGAGATGCTGTGGAGTGAGACTTGTGCCTTTTTTTGTACTTGTTCCCCCCTTCTCTTTTTTTTTTTTTGCTCTTTCTTTGGTGACGTTTGTCCCCATATTGCTTTTTAGAGGCATGTTTTGCCCGCTGTGTGTAAATTTTTGAATGAAGTCCACATTGTTTTAGGCTGTATTTTTTTGGCTTTCCTTTCTTTTTCTCTCTCTTTGGAGTGGGTTTTTCGGCCCCTTTTGCGATAAGTCCCTGTTTTTCATTTGGGAATTTTGCATGATTTGTGTTTGCTTTCCTCGAGCGAAACTTTATTCGAACGAGGTCGAATAAACTTGATTTTGAGCGGGGTCAAGTTTGTTTGACTCGGACGAAGTCGGCTTTACTTAACTCAAGCGAGGTCGAATATAAATAATTCTAGCGAGGTATGTAAGTGATTCGAGCGGAGTCGAATGTAACTAATTCGAGTGGGTTCGAATGTAAATGAATTGAGCGAGGTCGAATATAAATAATTCTAGCGAGGTCGAATGTAAGTGATTCGAGCGGAGTCGAATGTAAGTGATTCGAGTGGGTTCGAATGTAAATGAATTGGGCGAGCTCGAATGTAAATGATTCGAGCGAGGTCGAATGTTAATTATTCGAGCGAGGTTGAATGCTAATTATTCGAACGAGGTCAAATGTTAGCAGGGTTGAGTGTAGAATATTCGAGCAGGGTCGAATGTTAATTATTCGAGCGGGGTCGAGTGTAGAAGATTCGAGCGAGGTCGATAGTAAATGTAAAATGTAGAATGGTTTGGGGTTGCGCGAAGAATGTTGTATGATGCTTTGTTTGTTCATATCATTTGGCGAACGTTACATGCTTTTTTGATGCATACATTAGAGAAATTCTCCGTATATCCAGTACCTTCATCGTTCTGCCTGGAGTAGTCGATGGGCGGAGCGATGAATAACAAACTTGAATTTCGAGTGAGGTCAGGCGTTTTATAGGCGGGAGCGGTCGAGTTCAATGTTTGGGACTCGAGTGAGGTCGAGTTTAATTTTGGCGACTCGAGCGAGGTCGAGTTTAATTTTGGCGACTCGAGCGAGGTCGAGTTTGATTTTGGCGACTCGTGCGAGGTTGAGTTTAATTTTGGAGACTCGAGCGAGGTCGAGTTTAATTTTGGCGACTCGAGCAAGGTCGAGTTTGATTTTGGGCGACTCAAGGAGTGGCATAGAACGATGGGCGACCTTGCCTTACATCGAGAATTTCATGCATTGGTTCATTCACGCGTCGGGGTGAGTCCCAGTATGTGCAATCCCTTCATCGTGCGGCCTGGAGAGGCCGTCGACGGGGCGGGCGATAGTGGCGTATATTGACGGGGTGGGATATGTTGCACATGTGGCGAACATGTATGGGTGAGCTCTGGGTTCCTACGTCCTGCCTGTGTTGGGACGTCTTCAAGTTTCTCGTACAATCTCTTTCTTACGGAGGTCATTTCTATTCACCGCTAGTTCATTCTGTACCGCTCATCTATTATTTATGTCAAAGGCACGGTATGCCCACTGCTGCGGGGAGGGATTAGAGGGGCACTGGGGAATTATTGGTCGGTCCCTTCGCCTATTCCCCTACCTGTGTGCCTGTGGCGAGCATATCTGTTCTTCATTTCACACTTTTGCCAAAAGGAAAAGCGAGTTGGGGGTATTTAAGGAACCGTTTGTTACCTGGGTTGGCAAGCTAGTTGATGGATGGCGGGGTTATTCGTGTTTCCTTCACCAGTTGTACTCCGTGGACCCGATGTTAGCTTCGTGTGCCGCCTCGCTGCAATTTTGGTTTGAGTGTTTCGCGGGTGGACGTTTTGTTCCGTACATTACGCCCTTGAGTTTAAAACCAGGTTTGTCCCAGTCCCAGACGAACCAAAGGGACAGTAATGTAGGTCACATTATAGGCATGAAAATGAGGAGCACTTCTACGGTAGGTCATACAACAAGCATCGCCCTGTATGGAAAGATTACTATGCGTGGGGTACTTACCTGGAAGTATTTTCACGAGTATGCTTGATATGTAGGCTGCAACCATCGCTGCAACGGTTCGTGCTTGCAGTGTGCTTGTGGTTTCGAGTGATGCCTTCATCCTTGGTTGGTTTGACGGATCCAGCAAGAACTAAGGCTTTGGCTAAAAAAATCCCAACAGACGTCGCCAAATTGTTTGACCAAAAAGCGCAAGACCTTTTGTTGAACGTTAATAAACTGAGAAAATGGAGGTTAAACCCTAGCCAAGACTAATTAATGCTAGATCGAAGGATCTTAAGTACGAGAAACAAAATAAAATCAGATTTAAGATCAGGAGTGACGTTGAACGTATTTCGAGGATCTATGTTCGTCACACTGTTACTATACAACACATAATGGCACTCAAGGGAGAAGAAGGATCATTGTTTATCACTTCATTGTAACTATAACTCTTATTACACTAAGGAGGCATAGTAGGATCCTTGGTATTTTTCTTACAGGATGTGTTGTATGTTCTATTCCACTGGAAGAGAAAAGAGTCCTCAGGGAGAGAGCCCCCCTTTCCTTCAATCCTTTCCCTAGTATATATAATAGTTGTTTCCATTTATCCAGTGGTCATTAACCTGCGTATTGTGATTTATTTGTTGGTGCTTCAGGTCAACCCCCCTGGGCGCTGTAGCACATACTGCATTGTGAAGGTCTTCTGGTGAATCATCCTCGAACATAGCCGTGAAATGCATCATTACGTCCTTTCGTAATCACCATCACAGCCTAACTGCTTTCTCATCGTCGAACCTCAGTCATTCTCATATAGTCAAATTTCGACCCATACAGTTATAGAATTTGTATAACTATAAATTAAGGATAAAACAAGACGTTTAAGTAAATTCTTTTCAAATTTTAAAAGATGATGATCACATTCTTTTTCGAATAGACTAAAAAGAAAATATTGTCACTTAAACTGAAACAAAGATAGTAATTGTATTTTAGAGTTTCTTAACAAATATACAAGATACGAATCGAAGCTATTGTATTTTAATGAACCCATAATATATTTATATGCATCTATACTAGCCATTGGCAAATTAATGTACTGCTTAAACTAGGGGCGAAGCTACAATTACTAAAGGTTGACTACCCTTTGTCGAAAAATTATACTGTATATATAGGTAAAATAATAAGTTTTGAATGTATATAATATATATTGAACACCCTTTGTCGGAGATTCTTTTTACTTCTTTCAGGTTTGAACACACTTTGAGAAATTTCTGATTTCGTCACTGGCTTAAGCTACCTAAACTCTTTATTTATTATTTTCTTATTGAGATGACTATGAAACTATGTCATAAACTTTACTTACCAAGTTCACTCACATAAACTAAGTAGACTTGATGATGCATGTCTAATAAGAAAGATAATTAAATTAAGAAAGCAAATCTTTTTCGTGATAACATTTAGCTAACTAATTGTTTAAGTAAAACAAGTTAAAGGGAAAGAAATTTAAAACAAGTTAAGCAGAAGAGACTTAGCTTACACTAACAAAACCAAGGCAGCATTCAAGAAAACATTCACTACCGAAAAACAAGAACTAGCGATGGATAAAGTTCAGTAGCTAAACAGTAAAATCCGCCGCTAATTATACTTACAATAACTTGTTTTGATGATTATTATGTATCATTTAATAACATATCGTATTGTGTCGTATTGTATTGAATTGTATTGTACTGTATTGTTTTACTATATACAATATTTGGATAAATTATATTGTTTGTCATCATTTCATGATGAAATGTACCAACAATATGAAGAATAAACTTGTAAATTACAAAGAAAATGTAAGACACGAGATATAATTATTATATAAGAAGTTAGGATAAAGGATTAAATAGGATTATTTAATAACACGAAAGGGAAAGATGAGAGAAAATAAGGTAACAACGCGAACACACCAAATTGGTCGTTACATAGAGCAAAATCAAGCACATAACCAACACACCAAGATGTATAGTCAAAATCAGTTTGAGGATAGAGTCGTGCAGAAAAGGACGTGAAGAGCGACTCGCAAACCATTACGAGTGGAATGGTCGTGGTCGTGGTCGTGGTCGACCAGTAATTGCACGTTTCGAATAGCCCAATGACCAGTCGTGGCCTAGGCTGAGTATTCTAGTTAGAAATAACGGCTAGTTTTGTACTGGTATCTTTAGAGGGACTATTCCGCTGAATATTCTCTCTGGTTGTACTTTAGGGTTTACTGGGAATATCCCATATAAATGTAAGGAAAGAAGAGAGAAAAGACATGTAATATTATATATGATAATAACACTTGTAAAAGGATAAGCTGTCACGGAAAATAAAAAGAACTACTTTTAGAAGATATTCAACCTTTTTGTGGATATTGTCATTTCCGTCAGATCCAAGAAAGTGCATAATATTCTCTCATACTCTTGTCATCCATCATTGTCAGAGAAAGGAATCCTTCATCCTCTTCAATATTGGGATAAGCTTCCTCTCTATTTACATTTATTGTCATTTAATGTTATTTAATGCTTGGTTTTCTTACATATTATTGCAACCAACCACATTTTTTATAATGCTTTTATTCAGCCAAACCACTGTTCATATTATCCATTTAAGATCTTGAATTATTAGCTCTAACTAGGATTGAACCTTCTTAATAACTTATTAATTATTTTAACCAAGGATTATTATTTTTTGGTCAAATAATCTAGCGCCGTCTGTGGGGAGTATTCAGCATCTGTGGCGAGCAACGCACGACCCAAGAATGCTACCGCATCGCCCAAGACTGCACCTACACCCAACAATTGAAGAAGCATAGCAATTAATGAGGTCGGGGTCATGTGGTGACGAAAGGAAAGATGTCATCAAGGCCCCGAAGTTGTAGAGGCTGTAGGGTCAACTGTGGAGGACCTCGACCCCGTGCAACTCAATAAAGACGACCACAACAAAAAGGCCTATATTGGCCAAAAACTCCAAGAACCAAGTAAATTTTATCAATCTTAGCTAACAATGTAGACTTGTTTTCTTTTTCCCATGCAGATATGCTGGGCATCCCAAAAGAAATAGCGACACATAAATTGAATGTCGATCCATTCTACCTCCCAGTACAACAAGTTACGGGAAATTCAATGTCGTGATAAATGATAATGTCCGCGAGGAGGTGGAAAAATTGCTTGAAAATAGCTTTGAAATATCCCCAATGGGTCGCCAACGTGGTCATGGTAAAAAAGAATACCGGAAAATGGTGGATGTGCGTAGACTTCACGGATCTGAACAAAGCATGCCCAAAAAACTCATTCCCACTACCCCATATTGACCAGCTCATCGGCGCAATGGCCGAGCACGAGCTATTAAGTTTCCTAGACGCCTATTCGGGTTACAACCAGATCCTCATGGAGGAAGAAGATTAGGAAAAAACCACTTTCACCACCCACCAGGGGACGTACTGCTATAGGGTTATGTTGTTCGAATTGAAAAATGCAGGGACGACATATCAGAGGCTGGTGACCAAAGTGTTCAAAAACCAGCTCGGAAAAACCATTGAAGTATACATAGACAACATGCTAGTCAAGTCGAAAAGAAAAGAAGACCACATCGACCATTTGAGGGAGGCCTTCGACATACTCAGACGATATGGCATGAAATTGAATCCCGAGAAATGCGCCTTCGGTGTAACCTCAGGAAATTTCCTCGGTTTCTTAGTATCACAACGGGGCATTGAGGTCAACCCCGACCAAATCAAAGCCATAGAAGGAATACCGGATAACATGACTAGCAAGAAGCAGGTGCAGAAAATGACCGGCTATATAGCCGCCCAATCAAGATTCATCTCACGGTCTTTCGATAGATGCCACAAATTTTTCGGCGTACTCAAAAAAGATAACAAACTTCAATGCAACTCTGAGTGTGTCGACGCTTTGAAGGAACTAAAGGCATACCTATCCTCACCCCCGTTGCTTGCTAAGGCCGAACCTGGGGAACGTCTCCTCATCTACCTGGCCGTATCCGACGTTGTGGTAAGTGTGGTCCTGGTCCGAGAAAATAAAGGTACGCAATCTCCAATATACTACATTAGAAAAACTTTGATCGACGCCTAAACAAGGTACCCCAACCTCGAGAAGCTAGCCCTAGCCTTAGTCATAGCTTCACGAAAGCTTAGACCTTATTTTCAGTGCCACCCCATCTCAGTGGTCACGACCTTTCCTCTAAGAAGTATCCTGCATAAACCCGAGGTGTCGGGTATGTTAGCAAAATGGGTTATAGAATTAAGCGAGCACGATATAACCTATCAACCGCGAACGGCGATAAAGTCGAAAGTACTTGCCGACTTCGTCGCCGGCTTCAACGCAAAAATAATGTCCGAAGTCGAAAAGGAAGCCACCAGTACTTCCCCCAAAATGCACGACTTATGGGTTCTGTATACCAATGGCGCCTCTAACGCGTCGGGATCTGGACTAGGACTCGTGCTCGAGGTCCCAACAGACGAAATACTTTGCCAGTCCATAAGGTTCCTTGATATGACTAACAATGAGGCCGAGTATGAGGCCGTGATTACAGGATTAAAATTAGCATTCGAGTACGTATCACGGCGAGTGATCCTATGATGCGACTCACAACTCGTCGTCAATCAAGTCATAGGGATTTTTCAAATCAAGGAGCAAAGGCTACAAAAATACTACGCCGAGATCTGCAAGTTATTACCTGAGTTCGACAAATGCCAGCTCGACCAAATACCTCGAGCACAGAACATCGAAGTAGACGGCCTCGCCAAACTAGCGGCAGCTACTAAAAGCATAACCGGAGAAGGACACGTGGTTACCCTCCTCCACTCGTCGATCGATCAAATCGAGGTACGCACTATAAATCTAACTTGGGACTAGCACAATCGTATCGTCACATATCTGCAGGACGAGGTGCTTCCAAATGACAAAAAAGCCAAAAAGCTTCAAATGCAGCCAGCCAGGTATAACGTCATCAACAACGACCTCTACAAAAGAACGTATTGTGGCCCCCTAGTGAAATGCTTAGGACCAAACGAAACATGTCGCGTCCTAAAAGAAGTCCACAAAGGTCAATGCGGAGCTCATACCGGCTATCGGGCCCTAGCCAGATGCCTCATACGAGCAGGATACTACTGGCCCACAATGAAAATGGAGGATGTTGACTTCGTCAAAAAATGTGAACTGTGCAAAAGATATGTCCCCATGATTCACCAAGCGGTCGAACACCTCCACTCGGTCACCTCGCCCTGGCCCTTCATCAAATGGGGAATGGACATCGTCGGCCCCCTCCCAACAGGACGAGGTAACGTATGATTCCTTTTGGTTTTAACTGACTATTTTTCTAAGTGGGTGGAAGCAGATGCGTTCGCTCAAATACGCGAGCAAGAAGTGATCGCCTTTATATGGAGGAACATATTATGCCACTTCGGCATCCCCAAAGAAATCAGCTGTGACAACAGACCCCAACTCACGGGAAAGAAGATCGCTGAGTTCTTTGAGAAATGGCACATCAAAATAGTACTCTCCACGCCATATCACCCCGCAGGCAATGGACAAGAGGAATCCTCCAACAAGTCAATACTGAATATCATGAAGAAGAAGCTTGAGAACGCCAAGGGACTGTGGCCGGAGTTGCTGCCGGAAGTGCTATGGGCATACCGCACAACTCAAAAGAAAAGTACATGAGAAACACTGTACTTATTAGTCTATGGGACTGACCAGTGATACCGGTCGAGGTCGGAGAACCAAGTCTAAGGTATTCACATGAGAGTGGGCCGAGTAACGACAAAAGCAAAAGGCAAGACCTTGACGAGGATGAAGAACGGAGAGACATGGCTTACGTTGGAATGGTAGCCCAGAAACAACATGCAGAGCGGTACTATAAAAAAAAAGCCAAGGTCAGACCGCTCAAAGTCGGGGACTATGTACTGAAAGCTAAAACACAGGCAAGCAAGGATCCACAGAAGGAAAACTGGGGACCAATTGGGACGGCCCGTACAAAATTACGGCACCGGAAAGTAAAGGGTTATTCCAACTAGAAACAATGGAAGGAATATTACTACCAAACAATTGGAACATCTCCCACCTCAAATACTTCAACTTCTAAGGAAAGATGTTCTCCGAGCCGTACTTTTTTTCCCTCACCTGATTTTTGTCCCAATTGGGTTTTCTCGGGGAGGTTTTTAACGAGGCGGTGGAGAGGGAATCTCGAAGTTAAGTACAAGTTCATCGCTCGACCCCTCAAATACTTCTCCAGGTCGACCAATGAAGGGACTAGATAAGGTGGGACTGAAATGCCAATCCGAAAAACAAAAACATGTAAACTTCTCCAATGTATAAATATGCAAGCAAAGTATGCAAACACATGATGTTCACCTATCTCAACCAGGTTTAAACACTACACCAATCAAGGAACTCTCATTCGACCTCGTTCGAATTAATTACGAGTAACATTTGATCTCGCTCGAATTAACTCACGTTCGACCTCATTTGAGTTAATTACGAGTATCATTCGACCTCGCTCGAATTAACTCACATTCAACCTCGTTCGAATTAGTTATGAGTAACATTCGACCTCGCTCGAATTAACTCATATTCGACCTCGTTCGAATTAATTACGATTAACATTTGACCTCACTCGAATTAACTAATATTCGACCTCGCTCGAATTAACTCATGTTCGACCTCGTTCGAATTAATTACGAGTAACATTCGACATCGCTCGAATTAACTCACATTTGACCTCGTTCGAGTTAACTCACACTTGACCTCGCTCGAACAAATTAAGAGTTATATTTCACCTCACCCGAATTCAACTTATATTCGACTTAACCCGAGTTTGGTTTACGAGTTAACCTCGTTTGAGTTAATTATGGCGACATGGGACTTCACCCAAATTCAATCAAACATATACTCGACCATGTTCAAGCTAGGACATACAGACACAGTTCTTCTAATCAAAGCAATCATTTGAAGAAAACATTCAAATAAGAACAAAGATTCAATTACGTACAACAAGAGTTATGATCATTCAATTCTAAAAAGTATCTTACAAAGGGCTAGAAAGATGCCCACAAAAAAAAAGACAAAAACAATTTACAAAGTACTACTCCACGTCATCTCTATTTACATCACCGTCGCCCTCTCCACCTTCTGGGTACTCTTCGTCATACCAAGCATCCTGCTCGATCCCTTCCAATTTATCCTCTCCACTATCTTCCCTCAACGTAAGAGCATCGAAACCACAGGCAACTTGAGCTTCACGTGCCTTAGCACGAGCACCCTCAAACTCAACTTCAGTAACTCTCTTTGCCGCCATCAAGTCCCTAAAAATTTCCAACTGGGCCTCGGCATGGACCCATTTCTCGTACGAGTCCCCCGGCACGTCAGTAAATGAGTAAGTGTGAGAGGAGGATGGTCGAGCCAACAGCTGCACCTTCTCAGCCTCAAGAGCGTCGACCTGATCTTCAAATTGGAAATCTCTCCTTCAAGTCTGCCAATTCGCTCATCGAGCCTGACCTCCCTAAGTGCAGACGCCTCAGCCTCACTCGCCAGTTCAAATAGAAGTACAGGAACAACCTCATTCGTTGCTTCCACTCTGGACGAAGCCGCTTTCCTGGCTTCCTAGACCTTGCCTAGATCTAACGTCGTCTCAAGCAGCTCGTCATACAAGGCATTGAACTAGGTCGAACTTTGCTCAAGTTCAGCCCGCAGGGATGCCATTTGAGTCTGACGATTTGCACATTCTTTCGCAACCCCGTGCGCACCTCGATCTCGTCCTCCTTGGCCCTGAGCGACTCCTCGAGCTCGCTGCATTTTCGGATAACCCTCACGTGCCCTTCGTCTTTTTGCTTCAGCTCATCGCTAAGAGACTTGAAGTTGCCATCCGTGCCGAGTCAAAGACATAACTCACGATGTTTTGAGCGATACTCACGGTACTTAGACTCCATTATATTGAACATAGAACCCTTCCTCTCTTCCCGATGGGCACACTCGATCTCTAAAATAAGAGTCTAGCAAAGAGGAAACAGGATAAAGAAGTTAGTGAAAAAAAAAAAGAAAAAAAGGGAGAAGATGCAAGGAGCAGCGATCGGAATACATATCCACAGAGTCATTCCTGATATACCCAACGATAGGGTGTCATCTGATGTCTGTAAGGTCCTATCCTTGGCAGGGGAACTGAGTGGACCCAAGTCAGTGTAAAGACCCATAAAATTTTCTTGTTTTAAAATAATGCCCGAATGAGTCCCCGAGTTGTTTTATTGTGGAAATTTTTAAAAATGGACCTAAATTGAGTAAAAAGTACCCCGAGACTTAAAGAATAAAATTTTTCAGAAAATAGGTGTTATGTGACGCACTATGAAATCGCATAACGTGTATGCATACCGCATAATGGTAGCATACATGGTCAGATCACTGCCCCATTTGAGGTCAACTATGCAGTCCAATATGCGATCGTATTTCAGTTCTGCGGACCGCATAGCTGTCGCATTGTTGCCTTTGTTTTTGGGAGGGAATTTATGCGACGCATTATGCGATCGCATAACGTGTATGCGGACCGCACAATGGTCACATACCTGGGCAGTATGTTTCGAATTTTGGCCCATCTTGAGGGTCATTAGGCGGCCGGTTCTTCGGACCGCATGTCAGGAATACGATCGCATTCCTGACCGCATTCTTGTGTCAGGTTTCTATTTTTCTAATTTTAACACCCGACCCCAGTTCATTAAAAACACCCCTCCCCTTATTTTTAACCATTTTTCTGAGATATTAGAGAGAGGAAAGAGTGGGTTCTAGAGAGAGAAATTCCCAACTCCATCAAATTGGTCTTCCTTCATCACTCAAGCTTGGAACTAATCAAGTAGAACACAAATTTCTTCATTCTAAGAGGTAAGCTTCTACCTCATTAACCCTAATTTCCATATTTTTATTAAAATGAAACATGGGTAGGATAGTTCATAAAGATGGGGTTAAGAATCTCGCATGTATGTATCCAATTTATCATAATCTAGTAAAGGAAAATAGGTTGGAGTAACCTTTCACTAGAAAGGGGATGGCAATCGAAGGGGTCACATAACATTCAATAAAATGCTTAATGATTTCAAATTTGCATGAATGATTTCCAATTCTGAGTTTAATATGTTTAATGGTGAACTAGATTGACGGTACTAGTCGGTCCGGTGATTTGTGAGAAAAAGTTAAAAATAAAATTCGACCCCAGGTATGTATGGCTAACTTTAACCTTCGTAGAATCCTCTTGTTGGGTCCGAGTATACGGTATGTGTACCTTGTTTGGAAATATGTGAATTGATTGTTCAAACGTGTTGAGACGTAAGATTCTATTCTCTGATTGTCCTAGTTGAGTGTCATGCTACCGTGCTATATAAGGTTGTGAAAGGTGTGTTTATGTGCCTATTTCATTATGTGCAAAACTCGTAAATGCTAAAGGGTATCAATATGAAAGGATGTGTAATGAATGAAAGATTGATGATGTGCCCAAATGTGGGAATGTGTAAAATGGCTAAAAGCTGTGTGTGGAAAATAATGAAAAAGGGTATTGTGAAATGATGTAAATGAGTTGAACGATTATGGAAACATCGTGTACATGATTTACTACTTGATGAGAGTTATGGTGCCTTGGGCCCAAATACATAAATTGTTGATATGAACTTG
>ML413260.1:332-13121 GCA_005239525.1 Nicotiana knightiana
CAAAACTTTAGCAAAAAATCTCAGGTATCATGAACATCAGTCAGATTCGAAAACTTACAATTTGAGTTTTTCTTTGGGAGAGGTGATCTGAGAAGAGACGGAGGATCGGTGAAGTGTTTTGTGAGAAGAGACGTACGTGATTCAAATATGAGAAGAGACGGAGCTGCGTGGTTTTTATATGTTATGTCAGGGGTAGAATGGTCATATTAGTGCGGATTTTTTGTCAGCTGGCTACCAAATTAATAATTTTTAAAAATAGGGTATAGGTTAAAAGGTGGCTGCTATGTAGGGCATGAGTGCAAATGCTCCATTCAACATAAGCGAATGATGATCTATTCAATGTCCATTACAAAATCCGAATATGTATAGACTTTGTATTCCATTATTCGATTAAATTCAACACTATTAAAAATAAATTAAAGGTATTTTATATATAGTTCAAATAAAGAAAGAATTTATATAAGGAAAAATCTTAATTGATTTCAGAGTAATAAATATTAAGACTTCATACTTAGTTTAAATAATAAGAAAATTATAACTAAAGTTTTAGGTAAGTACAAAATCTTAATTTTTAAAAAAAATAATTAATACAGTTTTGTCCAATATAAAGTACTATTAAAAGTTGCTAAAAACAAAGAAAAAGATCCAATAAGAGCACGAAAAAATTGAAAAAATAGTAAAAGAACTAACTTGACAAAAGGTTAAAGCATATAGTCTAATGCAAAAAGGATACTATTCACCAAGCTTTACAATTAAGAAAATCAAAATAAGATGTATTTTTTAAATACATGCATGCAAAATTAAACAACTAATACAAATACATGAATGCAAAATTCAACTACTAATATAAAAAAAAATTGCTCAAAGAAAGAGAATTCAAAACTCTTAATTTTATAGTTGTTGCTCGAAAGGCAAAAATATGATGATGAAAAGGTGAAATTGTAACTTCTTTTATAGAATTACATGCATATATAAAATTGTGTAAAATTTTTAATAGAAAAAAAGACTCTAAAGAGCTCGTCTTCATATAATATAATTTATAAAAAAATTCAGTGTCAAAAATTTATATCAAAACTTTCTTAGTTGAAATTTTAATACTCTTAAATTTAAATATAGTTGAAAGTATTATAAGTTTCCTAGTATGTGAATTAGTTAAAATTTTGTTAACTAAAGAAAGACGGAAACCTTCCTATTTTGTGTGAATTAGACATATTTTTATTAACTAAAAAAGATCCTCCAAAATTAGAAAGAAAAATTTAATAATACTACTAAAAATGAAGTTGAATGAGAACTTCCTATTGTGTAGACAACGAAAATATTTCCTAGTATGTGTGCCAATATTACAAATATTAAAAAGAGTAATCAAATAACTATTCCTAAATAGTAGGGAATTCATTAAATATCTATTTATAAGTATTAAAAAAAATAATTAAATTACTATTTTGTCTTATGTGAACTCTATTTTCAAAAGAATAAAAAACGCGAACGACATTCCGCTAAGGGATTTTGTGCTTTTAATATAGATATAGATAACATATTTTTGTTTTCGTTAATATTATTGATGTTGTCAGTTGTTTATGTAAAATTAGTAATATGTACCATAAAGTGTTAAAGCTAATTAATCAGAAAAAGTATTTATATTTGTGATTTAGTTTACCTTTAGAACTTTTTATACGCATACACAAAATTTATTCTTCTATCATTAGAAATTTACTTTAAAAAGTCAACAAAGTAGCTTGTAAAAAAAATATAAAAATAGAAGAAATAAAGATAGTGCTAAGCCTTTTGAGGATAACGTGCAGCATCAAGTATTCCAGTTTAGTTAGTAGCAGTTTCACGAGAAGAAACTATAGGACCATACAAATTATTAGAGTAAAAATTGCGTGGGTTAGTCACTTTTTAAGGTGGTATTTACTTTTTATTCAGTATTTTTAATGCTTAGCAATAGTAATCACTAGTCTATTAAAATTAATTTGAAAAGACTGTATTACCCTTTCTTCTATCTCTTTTATGTGTTATTCTTTGTTGTCTACCGAAGTCTTTTTCTAAAAAGCCATCAAATTTCCTCGTTCCAGTGGAGGGACCAATCACTTTCAGAAATCATGCATATCCATTTAATTTATTTGTTCTCGTGAAAATGATCGGTTCTTAATCCTGCAATTGTAGGTCTGACTCACATTTTTATTTTTTTGTTTACAGTCTTTTTCCCCCAATGATTCTGTACTAGGCCATTATTAGAAGGCAAACGAGTATTAAAAACAAATCAAGTTTTAAACAATTTACTCCAAGGAATAAAAGTTTGTAATGGTATTGTTATAAGACTTGGAGGAAAAATGGACTCATAAATTTGAATAGAATAACCCATAATATTGAAAATGTCCAATTTTTTGGCTTGTAATAACAAATGCTTTGTTGTAGGATTCTTGATTCATCTCCTAATTTTGCAACTTTCGTAAGATGGTTTAATGATTGTGATTTGTTCATTAAAGGAAATATTGGGTCTACAAAATCAAGGTGGTGAAGAGAGACCAGAGGAGATTGTGATTTCTGTGATGTATTTTTAGTTTTCTGCTACGTTGTGGATCCTGAACTTATAGTTACAAGTTTAAAAGTTAAGGACACTTGGTCCTGAATTTAGACTAACAAGCTCAAAAGTTAAGGACTATAGGTCCTGAACTTACAGTTACAAGTTCAAAAGTTAAGGACAATAGGTTCTGAAGTCTGAGTTCCAAATTCAAAAGTTAAGGATAATAGGTCCTTAACTTTGAATTTCAAGTTCAAAAGTTAAGGACACTTGGTCCTTAACTTTGAGTTACAAGTTCAAAAGTTAAGGACAC
Organism: Nicotiana knightiana; assembly: GCA_005239525.1. Classification (NCBI taxonomy): domain Eukaryota; kingdom Viridiplantae; phylum Streptophyta; class Magnoliopsida; order Solanales; family Solanaceae; genus Nicotiana; species Nicotiana knightiana. Next base: position 3,170 of record ML413260.1, read on the forward strand.
TCGGGTCCTGAACTTCTAGTTTCAAGTTCAAAAGTTAAGGACACTTGGTCCTTAACTTTGAGTTCCAAGTCCAAAAGTTAAGGACATTTGGTCCTGAACTTCAAGTTTCAAGTTCAAAAGTTAAGGACACTTGGTCCTTAACTTTGAGTTCCAAGTTCAAAAGTTAAGGACACTTGGTCCTGAACTTTGAGTTACAAGTTCAAAAGTTAAGGACATTTGGTCCTTAACTTTGAATTACAAGTTCAAAAGTTAAGGACACTTGGTCCTGAACTTCGAGTTTTAAATTCAAAAGTTAAGGACACTTGGTCCTGAATTTAGACTACAAGCTCAAAAGTTAAGGACTATAGGTCCTGAACTTACAGTTACAAGATCAAAAGTTAAGGACAATAGGTCCTTACCTTTGACTTGCAAGTTCAAAAGTTAAGGACGCTTGATTCTGAAGTTTGCGTTCCAAGTACAAAAGTTAAGGACATATAGTCCTGAAGTCTTGAAGTTAAGTTCAAAAGCAAAGGACCTGAACTAGCAATCGTCGCTAATTTTCTCTATTTTTTTCTTTGTTCCTTATACTTCACTTAAAAAAGTGTTGTTTGAATCTCCAATATTCCATAGACGTAAGGTTTTTGAGATCAGAAATCACAAATTAGGTACAAAAATATTTATTACATGATGCTTGAATCTGTAAATACATACATAGTAAGCCTTTAAATAATCCAACTGTTGTATATTCCCAAATTTACTTGAAAAAATAGTTAATTACAAGAAATAATAGTTATGATGTTCAATTAAATTAACTCAAAATTCCATCTGGACTTATTCAGATTTTAGGGATACGTTAAATAAAACGATATTAAATGCAAGAATGGAAAATGAAATCGGCTGTAATAGAAAGATTTTGTTAACTTGAAGGGTATTTTTGTCTAGACAGTTAAAGTAAATACATATGTTATTAGTGGCTAACCGTGCACTTCCCCCAATTATAGACGCAAGCCATAATTAGAGCGAAAAAATATTAAGAGGTTTAATTTTTATAAACTTACATTAAGAATTTTCTTAACACTCGATCACTATTATCAAAGGTGCGGTGAATATGATCGCTATATCTTTAAGTAAAGGTCGCGCTCCGTCATCAGCGGGTGAAATTTCTGGGGAAAAAATTACATTCATGTCACTTGAAAGATAAGTGTAAGCCGTCAAGTACTAGAGTTAAACTATATATACGGTATAAAATTCATAACTATTAATGGATATATATACTAAATCTTTATATTAGTAATATGTAAGTAGATACGCTACAAACACTAGATCAATAAATAAAATTAACTTGGAAGGAGAAAAATATTGAAGTGTGAAGTTGTGGAAACCCTAAGTCCTTGCATTAATTTCAGTTCACATGATTCCGATCTTCTCTGTTTTTGTCTTCTATTGTCTTTCCATACGGAGTCTGGCACTTTTCTTGTCTGTTTTGTCTTTACGTGGCTTGTCTTTCTTTCCCTTTTTCTGATCGAAAGATCTCCGTTTTCGTCTTTCTTATTGTACGTTGGTCATCTGTTTCATTTTGAATTCCATCTCTTGCTTGGTTTCTGGTACCGGGTTTAGTTCCTTTGTTCAAATCAATATCTATTGTGTCAGGCTTCCCCTTCCTTATCTTCTTTCGAAGGCAAAAAGATTTTTAAATCTCATAATTTACGATCAATTCATTCAACATTTCCTTTTTTAGAGGACAATTTTTCACATCTAAATTATGCGCGATCCCGCGAGGGTGAGCTAACCCCCAAAACCCGTCCTCAGTTCGGATTGCAGGCTGCAACTCGTCTGCATGAAGCCGGAATCGCTAGTAATCGCCGGTCAGTCATACGGCGGTGAATTCGTTCCCGGGCCAGTTCTGATTCTGCCTCGTCTGATAATAGAAGTACCTCCGTAAGGACTCCACCTCAACATCAATTCGCATTTGATGGCTATTTTACTTGAACATTTTCATTAACGCCTTCCGCTTGTATACTGACAGAAAACAGAAAGAGAGCCCGAGGTGCTGACCCGCAGCGAGGCAGGCCCGTCTATCATTAGAAAGTGGTTATTTAGTGATATCGCAATGGTGGCTGCACCTCAGTATTATTAGATCTTGATCAGTTTCAAGTAAGAAGCTGGAGAATAAGGACAATACCGATCTTCGTTGCAACACAACAAATTTCGATGCAGTAAAAAAACTAACAGGGAAAACAAGAAAGATACTTCAATCAAAATGACATGTTGTAATTATTTTGTAAAAGAAGGCTACTTTTGTGGTAAAAGAAGAACATATAGCTAGCATAATAAATGGAGTAAATAAAGAAGGTATCTAACTCTAACACAGAGTTGGTGTGACCCAAATTGGAGGACAAAAACGACTGAGGGAAACACCCTTGTAATACGGCTGGATACTTCCATCTGCTAAGCTGAACACCCCCCATGTCCAACCCGCCTCCTTCTTCATAGTGGAGGTATGTTTCCCAATTGTCGTCTGTAAAATAAATATGATTGGGCTTGATTCCTGGAAATTGAGAAGCTTGGACTGAAAGAAAAGCATTAGCACCTAGAAAAAAAGATGTGTCCCCTAATTCCCTGGTTTGCGTCACTTCACCAGCAGCTAAATTGACCTGGAAAACTTGAAAATCTGTTGTCCCACATGTTAGCTCCCCCACAACGTACACCTTCTATTGGGATGAAGGTCAGTGGAATCCTGTCGCAATCATCTCTGACGGGCCTTGCTTGGCCACCAACGCGCACAACTACAAATAAGGATCCTAATGATTCTAGGATGTATAAGTTATCTCGAGGGTCCTGAGGACCGAATGGTAGCTGAGCTACTATGTGACTTTTAGTGGGTTCAGGACCATCAACATCACAAACGAGGACGCGGCCAATAAAATCAATCGCATAAAAATGGCCATTAAACTATACCACATCACCAATTGGAGAGGGACGAGTTTGTTCCTCAATTCTGGTCCATCTCAAATCTCCTGGTCTCCAAAAACTGAGAAAGTCAATGTCACCCTCGATGACCATGAGAATGTAGTCCGATGTATGAGAAGGACTAGCTGATAAAACTGCTTTTTTGAAGAAGGTCATTAAGTCAGGCGTTGCGTAGTTATCGTAATTTTCGGTGGTATTTTGATGCGGCAATTCGATCTGAACACCGGAAAAAGGATGTAGCAAATTAATTTCACCTTCGTCATCTCCAACAGTAATAAGCCATCCCATAGACTCCATACATCGTTGTCCGGTGGCTTTTGGAATCCTCTTATTCAAAATCATGCCATTATAGAGGTTGAAGAATTGTCTACAAGGATTATCATTGCCTTCTTCGGCTAACAGCAACCAAAATTTAAATGCTTCTTAGTGGCGGGCAGAGTGCCAGGATTTACATACCGCACCAAAATTTAGATAGCCTTCGATCAAATTTAAAAGCTTACCTACAAGAACCAGCAGATCGTGTTGAAGTTCCGACCACTCACGCTTCTCTTGTGCCATTGGCGTACAAGAAGGAAATCTCAGGTTAAGGATGCACACGACACGCCAACCCTCCTATATATAAGAAACCCTAGATTCTGAGAAGAAAGTCCCATGGGGAATCCTATTTAATTTGCGCCGATTATTTCTCACAACCCCTCTAATTACTGTCTCCCTTTTACTTAGTTTTGCCACATTTTTTTTATAATTTTTTTTTCCGGGGATATTTTGCTTTTGTAAAGAAAAATCATTCACGGAGTAATGAAGCATGAAAAATGACTCTACAACTCCTAGAGTGTTATAAAATAACGACGGTAAAGTAAATAAACCGAAGACAAGTATAGAGAGAGATTGATATAATAATCAACTTTAAACTGATGTATATAATAAACTGAAAACTCTTCTATTTATAGAACAAAGGAAGAAGCTACGAGGCTTTCTTCAGCTGCTTGTAAGCTGTCTATGTAACGACTCGACCGGTCGTTTTGAGCTCTAGTGCGTCGTTCAGTAGTTTGAAGTCGTGAGCAGCTCCATTTCAGGTATTATGACTTGTAGGTGTGGTGGGAATTGAATTTCGGGAAGTTTAGAGTTGATTTGGAAAGAAAATTCTAGTTTTAGAAGCCTTAAGTTGGAAGAATCAACTAAGATTGGAATTTTGAGTAAACGACCTCTGAATCAGGATTTGAAGGTTCCTGCAGGTTCGTATGATGATTTCAGACTTGGGCGTATGTCTGGATAGGGTTTTGGATAACCCGGGAGCGTCTCGGTGCATATTGTGGAAGTTAGCATTTTAGAAGAATTTCATAAATTTGGGCTTGAAGTGCATTTCAGAGTTATTAATGTATGTTTGGGATTCCGAGTCTGAGAATAACTTCGTATGATGATTCTGGAGTTGGGAGCGCAATCGGAAGTGAATTCGGATGTCCGGAGGTCATTTTGAAGTCATTTGGCTAAAGATAGAAATTTGAAGGTTTTCAAGAACTCCGGCCGGAAGTGGAAATTTTGATATCGGGGTCGGAATGCGATTCCGAAAATTTGAGCAGGTCCGTAATGTCGAATATGACTTGTCTGCAAAATTTGAGGTCAATTGGACATGATTTGAGGTTTCGGCATCGGATGTGGAAGTTTGAAATTTCAAAGTTTATAAAGTTTGGATTTGGGTGCGATTCGTGGTTTCGATGTTGTTTTATGTGATTTCAAGGCTCGATTAAGTTCGAATGAGGTATTAGGACTGAGTCGTGTGATTGGACGGGGTCCCGGGGCCTCGGGTGTGTTTCGGGGTGGTTTCGATTCATTTTTCTCTGTTTTGTTGTTGTTCTCTTCTGTTGTATCTGGTGTGCTATGCGATCGTGGTCACTTGTGTGCGATCGCAATGAAGGAGAAATTGGGCTACATGGTGAAGGCTTGTGTGATCACAGGGCTGAGGGTGCGATCGCACAGTGTGCGTATGGAGGCTTCTGGTGCGTGGATTATGCGAACACAGGTGTTTGCACGCGATCGCACTGAGGAGATTTTTGGAGGCAGCAAGTTTGGCCTACGCGATCGCGTAGGTTTTCATGCGATTGCATAGAGGGGTCAGAACTGGGCAGGGCAGTGTTTTAAAAACGGGTTCTTGGCTCGTTTCTTCTATTTTTCATCTTGGCATGGCGATTTTAGGAGGCTTCAAAGGGGGATTTTCATCATGCAATACAAGGTAAGTAAATTCCTTCCATTTTTGAGTTAGATACAAGATTATATGCATGGATTAAACATGAAAATTTTGGAAAATATTGAAGAAACCTAGAAAATGGTAATTTGGATTTTTAGCCACAAATTTGAGCATGAAATATAGAGTAAATCGTATATTAGAGTTAGTAAGGCTATGGGTAGAATATATCTTCGAGAAATTTCGGATTTCGGGCACGTGGGCCCGAGGGCATTTTGGTCATTTCACTGAGCGGAGTTGGAAAATTATATAATTTGGAATTATTGCAAGTATTAGAATATATTTTCATTGGTTTATCGTTGTTTAGATAGTTTCGGAGCGTTGTGCAACGATTTGAGTCACCGGAAGGGCTTGGAGGCCGGTTATGAAATTTCGGAGCGAGATAAGTCTCATTTATAACTTTGTGAGAGAGAATTGTCCCCCTAGGTGAATTAATTAAGTACATGCTATTATCTTTGGGGGCTACGTACGTACGAGGTGACAGGAGTCCGTGTGTAGCTACTATTATGCCATGTCCGGGTAGTCTAGGACCCACTAGCATGACTTACGTGTTGTACCTGTCGTCCTGCCTGTGATATTAAACTCCTAATATAATTGAAATCGTAATTGAATATCTGAAGAAGACTAAAGTTTATTTTCTTAATCATCTAAAAAGAGAATTGATTCCTACCTGGTAGGGTTATATTATGGAATATCATTAAACTTGACAAATGAGTTTCAAAACAAAGATTTAAAAACTATAGCTCATGTTCCTTTAAGAAGAATTTTATCACCTTCCTGAGAAAACTGCTTTCTTGATAAAAATACGGATTTATTATGTGGATATGTGTACATATGAGCACCTGAGTCGTAGGTATGATTCGCGAGCAGGCTAGCTTTATTATTTGTATGAATAACCGCGTCGCATGATCGATTCGCGAGCGGGACATATAGATGCATCTATAGTTCGAGCCATTCGACCCTCGGCAGTGCACAATTTATTATTGTTGGTCCGCGATGTTCGACCCTCAGCATTGCTTGCGCATGATATTTACTGCGTAGTTGCTATGATTTGTGCCTGATTACTGGCCTGGAATTTTAAGTTGCCAACTAAAATGACAGAGATTTAAAGTTATTAAAGATTTTTGGAAGAAATTATTCCTTCCCGTTGATTAAATTGTTATTTGATTAAATCACCCATGATGATTAATTATTATTAATATGACAAAGGATTAAAATGATAAATGTGGAAAGAGTTGATAATAAACATTCATGATTTTAATAAATTGCCTAGGATATTCATGCTTAGTGTCACACTCGAATATTCTAAATTGACTTTTAGCAAGTGTCTAATTTGACCTCTCGTCACTACCTCTCTGAGGTTAGGCGGGCGACTTACTGAGTACACGTTATTTTTTGTACTCATGATACACTTGCTGTGCATTTTTATTGCACAGGTACTTTCATAGCAATGTGGAGGATTTGGAGACTTAGGCGAGCTGCATCATCCGGAGACGATCCGCATCTGACAAAGTCTCCCTCGCTCTGTATTTGTTTTCATTTTAAATCTCCTAGTCCAATTTGTATTTCGGACAGGCTTTGTGATGATTGTATAAACTCTTAGAAATTGCTCATGTACTTGTGACACCGTGTTCTGGGATGTGTTGGGATATATTTGCTAAAGGGTAATATTTAAACCATTGTTTTGCTTAACAAAATTTTATTTAGTTAATACGAAATAAAGTGAAAGGAATTTTTTTTTTTCATAAATGTTAAAATCGAAAATTATTTCAATTAATTAATAATTGACTTGCCTGGCAATGATGTCCGGTGCCATCACGACCTGATGGATTTTGGGTCGTTACAACATGGTATCAGAGCGCTAGGTTCCCATAGGTCTCACGAGTCATGAGCAAGTCTAGTAGGGTCTTGCGGATCGGTACGAAGACGTCTGTACTTATCTTCGAGAGGCTACAGGGCTGTTAGAAGTACTTCCGTTCTTGATTTCCCCATCGTGAGATTTGATTCCTTTGAGGCTTATGTCTATATCTATTCCTACTCAATCTTACACGTCGCGAAACGCTTGCTATGAATCAGGAATTTGAGGAATTGAAATGGTGCTATGAGTGCGGTGCGGGATGTTTCTCCCTGTGAAGTTGATTGAGGCTATTGTCATTGCCTTGTGGAAGGATAATATGCTGTTTCAGCTCAGTAGTTGTGTTTCTGAGAGCGTTGAGGTTATGCTCAGGTGGTGATGATGTTTACAATTGGTTATCGCGCGATGTCGATATGATGATAGAATGCTTGCCCGTATGTGGGGGATGATGAATGGTTTGAAGGGAGGTCTTCTCAGAGTGTGATTTCAAGATTTCGGTATTTAAGTTCCGGCAGAGGAAAGACATTTGGGTTATGAATGGTCCGGTTGGGGTTAATAAAGTAGTAAGGCTTGATGTCTTCAAGTGAGGTGGGATATGTACCTGTGACGTGAAGTCGTCATCATTGATCGAATGTAATGTGTTAAGTTTGTCGGTGCTATGGTTTCTTCAGTTGAGTAGGGTCAGAGTATTGAGAAGAAGTATTGAAGAATGCAATTGGCAGAGAATGGTCCTGAAGTTAGGCTACACGGTGGCTCCACTTCTAGGAGGCCAGGTGTAAAAAGCGGAAGTCGAGCTGTCGCAAAATGGGGGGCGGCAGCATAGCTTGGAATTTGAAGATATTGTCGCGCATTTAATGTATGTCCATGAGGAGCAGACGGACTAGTAAATTTGGTAGATGAAGCAGGGCGTAGGATGGGGTATTTAAGTCGTAGAGAGCGTGCATTTCAGCATTGTTGGAAGGTGTCCGCGGGGGATTTCCACAGGTGGGTTATCTCCTGCGAATAGGTTAGCGTTGGCGTGGTTGGAAGGTCTCTGTGAGGGGTTCTAGTGGCTATCGGTAGGAGGCATAATGTGTGAATGATGCTAGAGAATTTGAGTGCTTAGGGAGTGCTAGCAAGAGAATTTGGAAGAATTAAACGGATTAGTTGAGCAAGATCGTGTTATCAAAGGATAAAGGATCTCGCCAGGGTCTATAGTGGTGAAAGGAGTAGCTTCGGGCTAAGTGGGGGAGTCCCTCCATCTGCAGTTGGGTTGCAGGATTGTGTTATCATAGGGTTGCGGATTTCAGCGTGTTGGCTAGTTATTACAGCTAAGGGAAAGGAGTAAAATGGTGATTGTGCATGGGATTTGATGAATGTGTGCAAAAGTTGGCCCTGTCGGGCCAGGATTAGGCTTTGGAAGATTCAGAATTTTGCTTAAGGCATAGGCGAGTTGTCAGGGTAGTGACTCAGTCACATGTTTCATTGAAAGGGGTGTTCATGTGCTAGGAGGGCCTTGGATTTGATTGTATTCGAGGCCAGTCAGAGTGGGTGACTCTCAATAGCGGTCCTAGTGAGTTCAAAAGTTAAGAATGCGACATTAAAGGGTTTCAGGCAGTAGTATGATCGAGAATCGAGCTTTTGCAGAGTAATTTTTGAGAAAAAAGAGGATGGTTGGAATGTTCTATGATATGTTCAGCATGCAGGATAGTATTGGAGGAGTGAGAGAAATAAACTCCGAATTGTAGAAAGATTAAGGGTATGAGAGAGGTTGCGGGATTTAGGCAGCATAGTCTCGTTAATCAAGGTCACTCGGGATGAGTGAGGGTTGAGTTTGCTATGAGTTGAAGGAAGTTGCTATTATTCCTGAAGCAATTGAAGATGATTAAAAGAAAATAGATTGATTAGCCATGGTTGAAATGGCACATTTACGGCAGTGATCAGTTCCTTCGGCGTGATTAAGTTATGCATGTGGTTTGTGCCGGTTTGTGCGGGGATTGTCGGTCATCGTAATGGATTTCATGTGGGAGCATTTGAGTGCTATGGCATGTCAGGTGTAGGCGGATCCCGGAAAGGTTACGCTGGTATAGACTACTACTTAAGGATTTGCATGTTGGGTGATTGTGGGAATTCACTCGTGTGTAGAGAGAGTTAAGTAAAAGGTTTCTATATGATGAAGTGTTCACCCTATTGGTGGTTCAGAAGGTATGATGGAATTCTTGCGCTACCTCATATTGGCATGTTAGGTGCGGTAAGTAAGCAGTATGTAACTGGGAGTAAGAATTGAGATTTGCGATTTGGTGTTAATAAGGAATCCATGAGCTCGGAAGAGCAAGAAAAAGAGATTCAAAAGTTCAGAATAAGCTGGTGTTATCTCCAACGTCACCTGAGATTGATATTCGGTGGAAGAGGCTTTTTACCCTGGTCATGGGTTCTTGATGTGTCTTGTTGCCTTGTGTTGAAGGTCGTGGAAGCATGACCGTGAAAAGATTGTATAAGTGTGACATATAGTAACTTGAAGGATTGAAGATTTGGACTGAGTATAAGGGAGTGAAATATTGTTTATTTGAGAATTTATGTCTAGAGGGCGTTCGGTTCAGTTGATTGTGGATTATGGGGTGTTTGTCCCGGTGATGATGGTTGTTCTCGTGTATTATGAGAGAAAGTGAATTAATATGGACCCAGGTAAAAGCTATTAGCTTAGCTTGGTGCGAGAAAGGTAGACTCGATGTTTGTGGATGGATTTAAATATGATTATGGGCTTCATGTGAGGCACATATGTTCATTTCAGTATAACGCTCCTCAAGGAGGGGTGTTGGGATATCAACGTTGTTCCGTCTTCATCAAATTCATGCGATATTGCCATTTGTGCCGTGTGAGTTGTGAAACGGCTTGCTAATTTCCTATGTGTTGAGGTCCCGCGTAGT
>ML413261.1:0-82034 GCA_005239525.1 Nicotiana knightiana
GGTTTTTTCACCTTTTGAGCCAGGTGTTTTCCACGTAAAAATCTACGTGTTTTTACTTTACTGCTTTTAATATTCCGCAATTGTAGAAGTAAGTACATCAAGAAGAACCAGGTTCTTCTATTGAGACAACACTCGAAAAATTGGGTACCTCACAATTAACTTGTATAATTGTGCGGTATTGACGTCTAAAACATCAATTGGTATTAGAGCAGGTTATCCTTGAAAGTCTAACACCTTGGAGAAGATCAAGATGAGTGCACCACCTGGAAATTTGGAAGGTTAATCAACTGCAAGGCCACCACTCTTCAATGGCCAATATTACTCTTGGTGGAAAAACAGGATTAAGGACCACCTGATTGGAGAAGACTATGAAATCTGGGACATAGTCACTGGTGGTCCTCTAGATACCATGATGAAGACTACTGAAGGAATAGATATACCAAAGACTAGAGCTGATTGCACTGGTGAGGATTTGAAGAAATGGAAGAAGAATGCAAAGGACAAGAACTGGCTAGTGTGTAGACTAGGTCCAAATGAGTACAGCAGAATCCAAAGTTGCACCACTGCCAAAGAGATATGAGGCTACTTGATTTCTTAGATGATTCTGAGGAAACAACCAAAGAGAAGGATCAACTATCTAAATAATGTGCAATGTTAAAAGCAAAGTACATGAACCTGGAAATCAGAGTCAGTGAATCTGAAAAGAAAAACACTGACTTGTTGAACTAGGTTCATCCACTTGAAACTGAGATTCTAGAACTAAAATCTGAAAACTTAAAGTTAAAGCTAGGATCTAGTAAAAAGGTTGTTGATTATTCTCATATCATGTTAGAAGAAAACGTGGTAAAACTAAAATATAAGATGTATGCCAAGGATGAACAGATAAGAACTCTTAATGAAGAACTTGGCAAAGTCAATCATGAATTAGATCGAACATGTAAATTGAATAAATCCTCTGATGCCCTGATATGGCTTCAAGATAATCATATTAGCAACAGAAGAGGGATTGGCTTTGGAAGTCAATTGCCCAAGTGGGATCCCAAAATAAAGCATCGCACTCTTCCTGAGAATAAAATCTGCACCCATTGTGGTAAGACTTGACACTACAAATATGAGTGTACTGCAAAATAGCAGGCCAATCGAAGAAATGAGAGGTTTGTAAAAAAGAAAAACTGGCTACCAAATTGTGCAAGGAAAAATTTGATTCATCCATTCTCTCATAGAAAAAGACCCAAACTAGTTTTGGTTCTTAAGACTAACCCCTGATTCTTTTGTAGGTTCAAGTGAGAGGAGGTTGTCAAATTTGGTATTTGGATAGTGGCTGCTCAAAGCATATGACTGGGAACATGGAACAGTTCCTTTCACTTGAAAGTCTCAAAGGAGGAAATGTCTCCTTTGGAAACGGAAAGAAAGGTGAAATTATTGGGGTTGGTAAGGTAGGTAAGGATAACACACGATCCATTGAACATGTGTATCTAATAGATGGCTTGAAATATAGCCTGATCAGTGTATCACAACTGTGTGACAGAGCTAACCAAGTTGTTTTTACTTCCACAAAATGTTTTGTGATTAACCTAGTTACTGACAAGATTCTTTTGCAGGGAAAAAGAATGAATAACATCTATGTCATAGACTTGTCCACACTGTCTGAAAATGAACTCACTTCCCTAAGTGTGTTGGATAGTGATCCCCTCCTGTGGCACAAACGACATGGTCATGCGAGTCTAACTCAGCTTAAAAAACTAGTCTCTAAGGACTTAGTGGTAGGACTTACTCACATTAAGTTCAAGGAGGACAAAGTTTGTGAGGCATGTGCCAGGGAGAAGAAGGTAAGATCCTCTTTCAAAAGTAAGAAAATAGTCAATACCACCAGGACGTTGGAACTGGTTCATATGGATCTATGTGGTCCTATGAGAACTTTGAGTAGAGGTGGTAAGAGATATGTGATGGTGCTAGTTGATGATTATTCAAGGTTCACTTGGACCTTATTCCTGGCATCTAAGGATGAAGTATTTGATATGTTCACCTCATTTGTCAAGAAAACTCAAAATCAATTAGGACATCAACTAGCATCAATAAGATCTGACCATGGTACTGAATTTGAGAATGCTAAGTTTGCTGAGTTCTGTGATGAACATGGTGTTAATCATAACTTTTCTGCTCCTAGAACCCCACAGCAAAATGGGGTTGTTGAAAGGAAAAACAGAACTCTTGAAGACATGGCAAGAACCATGCTTCTATCTAGCAAACTACCTCACAGCTTCTGGGCTGAAGCAATAAACACTGCTTGTTACATAATCAATAGATGCATGACCAGACCTCTGGTAGAGAAAACTCCCTATGAATTACTTAAAGGGAGAAAGCCCAACATATCCCACTTTAGGGCTTTTGGATGCAAGTGTTTTGTGCATAATAATGGCAAAGATTACCTAGGAAAATTTGACCCCAGAAGTGATGAGGGAGTATTCTCGGGATATTCATCACATAGCAAAGCTTATAAAGTGTATAATAAAAGAACTAAGTGTGTAGAAGAAAGTACACATGTTGTCTTTCATGAAACTAACATTCTTGCTGAGAGACAGGAATATGAAGATAAGGAGCTTGGACTGGTAAGAAGCAGTGATCACGTTGAAGAAAGCATGGAAGGTGGAACAGGTGATGGACCGGTTTCAACTACCCCAAGCATCATGACAGGAGGAATTCAACATATGAAACCTGGCCCTGATCTTGCTCCACATCAACAAGACACCATGGAATCGTCTAGGAATGAACAGCTGGTACTTAAACCACACAGATATCGGAGTTCTCACCCTCTTGAAAACATCATAACAGATTTGGCATCCGGAATCAAAACAAGATCATCCTTGAAAAATCTGTGTGCGTTTGATGCCTTTCTATCCATGATCGAACCAAAGAACATTGGGGAAGCCCTACAAGATGCTGATTGGGTAAATTCCATGCAAGAACAGCTAAATCAGTTTGAAAGAAGTCAAGTATGGCACTTGGTACCCAGGCCACTAGACATATCAGTGATTGGCACCAAATGGGTCTTCAGGAACAAGCTCGATGAGGATGGAACTGTTACAAGGAATACGGCAAGATTAGTTGTTCAAGGGTATAGTCAAGAAGAAGGAATTGACTATGATGAGAACTTTGCCCCTGTGGCAAGACTGGAGGCAATCAGACATCTTATAGCATTTGCTGCACACATGGAATCCACTCTTCATCAGATGGATGTTAAGAGTGTCTTTCTCAATAGCTATCTGAAGGAAGATGTATTTGTTAAGCAACCTCCAGGTTTTGAAAGCAAGGAGTCACCTGACCACGTATACAAACTCGATAAGGCTCTATATGGTCTCAAACAAGCACCAAGAGCATGGTACGAACGATTATCAAAATTCCTGCTAGAACATGGGTACAAACTAGGAAAAATTGACAGTACCTTGTTCTTAAAGGAAAAGGGTAAGGATCTCCTGGTTGTGCAAATATATCTGGGTGATATTATATTTGGGGCGACTTCTGAAAAATGAGCAAGGAATTTGCTATGCTAATGGGAAGTGAGTTTGAGATGACTATGATGGGTGAGCTAAACTTTTTCTTAGGCTTGAAAATTAAGCAAGACCCAAATGGAACAATGATCCACCAACAAAAGTATGTGAAAGAATTTCTCAAGAAGTTTAAAATGGAAGACTTAAAAAAAATAGATACTCCGATAGCCACAACTACAAAATTGGATGTGGATGAACCTGGTTCATCTGTTGATCAGAAGCTATACAGAGGGATGATTGGGTCTCTATTATATGTCACTGCCAGCAGACCATATATTTTGTTCAGCGTAGGATTGTGTGCTAGCTTTCAGGCAAATCTAAAGGAGTCCCACCTAACTGCAGTGAAAAGAATTTTGAGATATCTTAAAGGCACCACTAATTTGTGTCTTTGGTATCCTAAAGGTAGTAATTTCTACCTTGTAGGATATGTTGATGCTGATTATGCAGGTTTCCTAGTTGACAAGAAAAGTACTTCAGGCATGGCTCACTTTTTGGGCTCCTGCCTTGTCTCTTGGGCCACCAAGAAACAAAATTCAATAGCCTTTTCTACTCCTGAGGCTGAATATGTGGCTACAGCCTCATGTTGTGCCCAGTTGCTATGGGTCAAGCAACAACTCATGGATTTTGGTATTGATGTGGGATGCATTCCTATTTTCTGTGATAACACTAGTGCTATTAGTATGATGAAGAACCCGGTTCATGACAAAAGGACTAAGCACATAGATGTTAGGCACCATTTCCTAAGGGATAACTATGAAAAAGGAATGATCTCAATAGAATTTTGTGCCACTGATCATTAAATTGCTTATATATTCACTAAAGCACTTAGTAGGGAGCATTTTGAGAAAAACAGGCTGGAATTAGGTATTATTAAGATGACCTTATTGAAAAAAAAATCGAAAAAAAATGAAAAAATGAAAAAAAAAAATTTGGCTAGAAAATTTTAATTAGGTGCTTAATCAGATTAATAATTGCTCAAAATCATGTCTTTATTGCCATACTCTTTTACCATGTATTAATATGATTCCCTGGATACTAATGATATTTATCTATCTTTGTAAATTGAGGCAATTTAAAGATTTCTAACATGATGAACCTGGTTCATCCATGCCGATTCATCTTACTGATGAGGTACGTACTCCTCTCCATATATTAATTCAATTACAGTCATAGAGCATGATTCTTTCCATAATTGGTTCAAATTCAAATACTTCGTACTTACCCAAATAGAAACAGTTTCAAGAAGTCCAGTCTTCACTTAATTAGCCTAGTTTTAGGGTGAAATTAAATGTCTAATCAATATCAGTCCTTCGGCGATTAGACTCCTACTTGAGTACACGTTCTGCATGTTAAAATCTCCCTAGAAACATCTTATAAAAGGTCATCATTACTCTTCTCTTCATAAAGCAACCGCCGAACTAAGTTCAACTCATTCTACACAAACCAAAATTGATTACTTGCCTTTTCTTTCTAACAATACATAATCATGTCTTCGTCGCCACCCACTTCTTCTTCTTCTAATTCATCACCTAATCGTGATTACGATGGAGGAAATTCTAAATTTGTATCCAATTCTCCATCTGTATACAGTTCTCAATCACCAGAAATTTCGTCAACCCCTGAAAATACACCCATTCTTGAACCCACTCCAAACCCTACTCCTGCCCCCAAGAATCATCGCGTCAAAGTTCTTGCCCGGAAATATGTTGCTTCTGGGACTAGGGCAAAATTCTTGGAGGATCTTATTAAAGCGGAAAAAGGTTCTAAGTCAGATTCGTCCAGTGAATCTTTTAAATCAGCCAATGAGGAAGACGCACCTGGTTCAACCAGTTCTAAGAAAGGTAATCCTGAAATCAATTCTGAATTTTCTTCTAGTGATAAAAGGTTCATGTTGGTTGGGTCTGTTATTGATGTTGAAGTGCCTAAAAGGCAGAGGGGTGGTAGAAATGAATGAATTCTTAAGAGAGAGGGGATCTGGGGAGGATGGTACCACGCCGGTTATCTGTGGTCCCATTCCTGAAAGTATTGGAGAAAACGTCACGGAGTTAGGGGAAGCATAGTTGAGAAGGTTGTAGCAGGTCTTGCAAGTCTAAAGAAAAGAACAGATGAACCTATTTAATCTAGGGAAGAAACATTGGCTGAAAGGCTGAAGAAACTGGGGGAGTCCTGTAACCCCAAGAAAAGGAAGACTCAGAAGTCCAAGAAGGCAACTCACCCAGTTCTTTCAAAGAAAAGAAAAGTTTCTGAAGCTGCTGATGTTCCTGCTCCAAAAGTAAGAGCTACTCGTAGCACTGTGAGAGATGAAGAAGAAAAATTGGAAAAGGCTCTGAAAGAGATCAAGAAGAAGAGGGCAGCAAAGTGAAAAGAGAAAGTTGGAGCGCCTGTTTAGGCTATTGAGATTGAAGAGAAGACGTTGGACCTAGTCTAACAAGAGGAACAGCCTGCTCCAGGTGTGGCTGAGACACCAAAACCCACAAAGGCTAAGGATTCTTCAAAGAAGTCAGCTAGAATGTCGGTCACACCAACAAGATCTGTTAAGAGGACCAGGGCCAAGCCAAAGAAAGTGAAAATTGTTGAGAAAAAGGATGATGATGCAGACTGGAGTGTAGAGGAGGAGAAGGAAACAGGAGAGGTGACTGACAGAGTTACCATGTTTGGAAAGAGAACAATACTGAAGGGTAAGCTGGTGAAGGATCTAGAAGAGCCTGGAATGCAATATCTGCTGGAAACTCTGGAGGTGCAGGGCTGGAAGGACATGGTCATTCGCATGGAAGGTAGGCTGGTAAGGGATGAGTTGGTAGAATTCATGAGAAATGCCATTGTCAAGGAAGGTAGGGTCACCTTCATGGTCAAAGGAATTGAAGTTTTCTTTGATGCTAAAGAACTGGGTGTTATTCTGAACATACCGGCTGAGGGCTATGAGGACTACACAAGGCAAAGATGGCCTTGTCTAGATGGGATGGCCTCAACAATCAACATCACCAGATTCTTCAGTGATAATGAGAAGGAGTTTTAACCCGGGCCGGTCTACATGAGTGAAATGAAGCCAGAGCACAAGCTATCCTTCGAGTTCGTCATCAAGTTCCTACTGCCCAGACAAGAAAGAAGGCACATTGCAAATTATATGGATCTGACCTTGATGGAGGGCTTGTAAAGGGGAAAGCAAATCAATTGGTCGGCTTTCATCATTCAAGTCTTGGACAGAGTTATGAATGGAACCAAAGCACACGCAATTCCATATGGCTTCATTCTCACAGCAGTGCTTGCACATTTTGTGGTTCCAGTGAAGAAGGCTGAGATGGCTATTGACAAAGACTATTTTTGGAAGGAAACTTTACTGACATGTGACTACAATGTAAATATTCATGGGGATGAACCTGGTTCATCTAGAAAGCAACCAGTCAACAACAAAGTTAGAACTCTGGTTCAGGAAAGCGAGATCAAGGATATGGACATCCTTCGTTTGAAGTCTCGTGTGATTGAGGTTGAAGCTGAGTGGGATGCTCTTAGGGGTGAATTAGAAAATGAGAAAGAAAAGAACGAGGGTGTTCTTAAGCACATGCGTTCTCTCCTACAATCCAATACCACAACCTCCTCTGCACCTTCCCATCCTTAGGCTATCAAGAGCTACCCCATAACCATTCAACTGCCCAGTTCGGGACTTGCTTCTATTTTTACTCTATTTTTTACTCATGGTTGGTTTGTTTTTGTTTTTCTATATGGTGGTTGATAATCATTACTAGTCAATGAATTTTTCTTCTAGTTATTGACTTGTCTCAATTTATTATTTAGCTTAAATTTATTAGCTTCTTGTGTTGATTAATCATGTTTTGCATCTGCAGTTGCCTAAATGGCCATGAGTCATAATTAATAAATCTTGTAAGTGTATCATTTTGCAAAATTTTCGATGACGCCAAAAGGGGGAAGATATGTGCTAAACTTTTTCAAAAAAAATTTCAAAGCGATATTTATAACCTAATAAACCTGGTTTCTCTATGATTAATGCTTAAAACCATACAAAGTGTTTGAAGTGTATACATGATTAAGCACAGAGTTTGTCATCATCAAAAAGGGGGAATTTGTGACCCATGTCACTGCATAGTTTTGAATATTGACAAATGGCTGAACAGTTAAACCAGATCCATCAGAGCACACATCTTGAACTCAATAGCCAACACATGAATCCTATATGCATAGAAGATATTTGTGTATGTGAAATATCAATGAACCAAGAGATTGTCTCCTAATGCGAAAAAGTTGCAAACTGATGAGAAGTTTGAAGTCGAATTCAATAAGGAAAGTAACAAAAGAAAGGAAGTTGAGTTTGATACGAATTTGTTCACCCGGGTAGAGTTGGACTAGAATTGGACGACAAGCTCAACAACTGACTCTATAAATACTCGATATATTTCTGCTACAATTCTTAATGCACAAAATCTGAAGTGAATCAAAATCTGAAAGCAAAGTTCCCAGAGTTATTTTGCTAGCAGAATCATTATGCGATTCAAAGGCTACAGTTCAACTAGAAGAACCAGTTCCATCTGATTAATTATTGAGTCTAGTTGATTGTAGTAGGAGTTTTAATATTGTATCTTTTCAGCTTTCATAGAAGCAATTGTAATAGGTACGCATTGTTCAAGTTAGAGTTAACTTGAAGCTTGTAGAAATTAGTTAGGGGCTAGTTACTACAAAGGGATTAGAGTTAGTCCTAGAATTACAAAGGAGTTTATTTTGTAAGTCTGTTTGGCTTAGAGTTTTTAGTGAAGTGTTTGAGCAAATCCTATTGAGAAGTAGGGCGTGGTTTTTTCACCTTTTGAGCCAGGTTTTTTCCACGTAAAAATCTATGTGTTTTTACTTTACTGCTTTTAATATTCCGCAAGAGTAGAAGTAATTACATCAAGAAGAACCAGGTTCTTCCAGTTAGAAATCACTCGAAAAATTGGGTACCTCACAATTAACTTATATAATTGTGTGGTATTGACGTCTAAAACATCACGAACACACTCCTAAGTTCCAAATCACCTAACGAAGCTATCTGAGCCATAAAATCTACATTTCGAGGTCGTTCACCAATAAGTCAACTCCCAATTGACTTTTTCAACCATTAGGCCAATTTAAGAGACTAAGTGTCTCAATTCTCACCACGACCACTTTGAACCCAAACCAACCGAACCAACACATCATAATTAGGTTAACTAGCACATAACAAAGCTGAAATAGGGAAACGGGGCTAATCTCATGGAACGACCGGCCGGGTCGTTACAATTGCATTCCGGCGATAATAAAATGGACCACAGAAGGAGATTCATGAGGAATTCTGAGAATGGTTATTCAGGAAGATGCTTCCCTAAAGAAAGCGATTTGAGCAAAGTTAAGATTAAGCAACTGTAGGTGCTAGTTACACTAGGTGTTTCCCTCGTGAGTAAGGAAATCTTTTATCCTTGGTACAAAAGGATTACCACAAGGCGAGTAAAGGTCATCGATGATGTGAAAGGACCCCAAAGATGAAGAGGTAAAACATCCATAGGTAGTTCATCGTAGCTCAAACTCTTAGTACTCCCCTAAAGGGGGAAATATAGAGTGATGTGGCATTAAGTCAGAATTAAGTGGTTCTAGTAACTATGGAATGGTAAAGGATGAATGCGATAAAAATGGTAAAGGGATGAGACTGCACTTATTCAAATCCTATGGATATGATGCGATTCCAGAACATTATGCAAGCACCGCGTCAAGGAAAAGAAGTTAGGGTTCCAGCCCAGGATGTTTTTTATAAATAAGGATCCAATGTGAGAGGTAATTTAAGACAAAAGGAATAACCCAAGAAAGATTACTTGGAATATTAATATGATAATGGGACAATGAGTAGTTAGTAGTTAATTCAGGTAGAGTCTAGTTATGGCAAGACAAGAGGTTGCAGACAAATCAGCAGATCGTGCAAGATAAACATAGTAAAATCCAATATAGTAATTCAGCCTCACAGTTATAACATTGTAATACTTGTGATATATTCATATAGGAATTGGAAAGTTAAAAAGGTATCATATGAGTATTACGGAATTAAAAGAGAATGCCATTGGGAAGACAGCCGAAATATCAGTTCAGAAGCAACCCTACAAGCACAAGGGCGTAGAGGTAAGTAACTGCGGATAATTATAGGCGAGGAAAGACATCAAAAATTCCGTCGAGTATACGATTTAATAAGCTCACAACTTTACAAGAATAAAAAAGTCCTCCCTAAATACTATAATGAAAGACTAGCTGAGGAAATAAGGAAGAAGGCTTCAAACTAAGCATAGTAACTTGAAAATGAAATGATCTTGTAACAGCTGTCCCACTACAAAATTGTATGCATGCCATAAGAAAGTGCCCATATCGTGGCTATGAACAGGAAAAAGAAAAAAATCAAAAGGTGATATTCAAGATCATATGGGTTGTACAGAATTCCAATATGCGTGGGCACTAAGATAAGTCAAGTATTCATGCAATAAGTAGTAGAACGACCAAAAAAGTAATTATTTACATTTAAAGAAAATTGAGAAAGAACAGAAGGAATTATTCGATAAATAATCCATATTAGCTACTTTATGAACGCACTTAAGATTTCGGCGTATTATCCATGCAGCATATATGTTGCCAATCATACAGCCATAGAAGACTCTGGTATAAGTTAACAGAAAGAACTGAGTCTAGGTTATAGACAAGGGATTGGATTGTTAAAAGATTGTATCCTTGATATTCCATAGCGTCCATGAAAGGATAAAGTAATACCATGAGCCGCAGAACGGAAGATAGCTTACGCCTACATAAAGGTTATTCAGAAGGAAGAGGAAACTAAATAGCTACATCAACAAAGTAAATCAGGAGTCTGATTATTAGACCCAGAAAATTATAGAAATCGTGATTGAGGACATTGCAGAACCACACTTAATATCAGAGGTACAGGAGAAATAGTACATTAGCCATATTCTATAACGACTCAACAATAAAGAAAGTCAGAAAAGTACCAGCCTTATAAGAAGTCAGTATGAAGCTCTCACCGGATTGTATATAAAGCAGAGGTGCAAGTATTATAATAGAGTTTCAAGTTGTGGATGTGAATTATACCTGGGTGGAAGGGAGGTCATGAAAGAGATAGAAGATATGATGCAAAATGTTAAGGTAAGTAAGGTAAAGATGAAGAACGTACGAGATACTCAAATGCAGAAGGTGGTAAATAGTCCATACTTCAGATAGAAGGCTAGAAGAACTGGGATTCAGTATCCAGGAAAACAAAAGAGTTGTTTCTCTAAGTTATAGAAAGCTCAGTATAGCCTGAATGAACTCAAAGGAGTTTAAGACTAATAGCATTTAGAAGAGATGGATTGATGCCCTGGTAGTAGAATAAGGGTGTAATTGTGATAGATAAAGGATGAAGTTTGGTCCTTCAATTGAGCAATGATTTCATGAATTGTACGGGATTAAAATACCCACGTATAGTGAATCACTTTGGGATGACTATGATATGAAATAAGGTTTTGGAAGTACAGTATCACCCCCAGGTGGATCGGGAAAATCACTTCAAATTTTCCAAGATGCAACGTAAGCCCTAGTGGCAATGTATTATGAAAGAAGTTTCAAGTTATCAATAGAAGATTGTAGATCAACATTAAGGTGAATCAACAATGTCTGGATAAAAGTTACAATATACGAGATGAGATTAGGCCATCAATCTTAAGATGAATAGTAATGAAGAAGCATTAAAAGACTTAGCTTTATGCATATAGGATAAGCATCGAGAGTAACCCGGAGTTTTGTAGCAGACCCCAGTAAGGATAAATCGAAGTAAGAGTCATGGTATAGTATAAACCACCTAGATGCAGTAAAGTCATATGGATGGATAAACGGATCTATGAAATAAGGTATAGCAATATTTGTGAGTTCAACAAAGTACCGAGTGAAGAACTTCAGCATACCTACAGATTCCCAGAGGGACATCTTTTCAAGATCTGTATATGTTTACAAAGTGAGGCCTAGAAATGGGCTAAAAGCTGGAGGAAAAAAGAGAGAATAGTCGCATGGGCGCACTTATAAGGTCATAGTCGTACAGGCTGCATGATAGAAGGTAGCAATAGTTACGAGATTGGAAGGGTTCCGACCATAATTCGTGGAGTGAGAAAGAGTCATAAAGTGGGGAATGCCTTGGCCTTTGGAATTATTCATAGATGATTTGCCTAGATGGCAAGGAGAGTACTAAAGTATTCGGAAGACATAAGTCATGAAAACGATAAGTGCATCAGTCAACATTCGAGGACGAATGTTCCAAAGGTTCATTCCCCCCCATGTTTTCGTACGTAAAAGTACGCCATAAGTAAATTGATAAAAATCCGGGAATGAGATTATTTTGAGATTATAAGCATTATGCTATATTAAACAAGTGATAAGTAAATTCATGAAGGTGAGAGGGTAAGAAAATGAAAGAAATGAGTTTCATCGAAGTTTGACAAATTGGGGTAAAATATGGTCTGAGCTATAATACGCGGTATTTATGGACTAGTGCCATACAAGGTACCAAATGACCATAATAGTAAGGTGTACAAAGTGTGTTAAAAGTGGATAGAATTTTAAGTAATTTGAGATAATTCTTAATTATATGGATAATTGGATAATTATCGGTTAATTAAGTAATTGGTGAATAAATCTTTTGGATAAACCTTAACCATAACGTGGCAGGCCCCCAATTCCTACATTGTGACTCTTATATTATGAGAGAAAGGTGGTACATTTATGTATATTATGTAGCTTAGTAATTATCATGTGGGGCCCAACCATTTAAAGCCTAAAACTCTCTAATTCAAAGGGAAGCTTATTCAAAATGTTATGGAGAATACAAATCCAATGTTGGTGAAGTTGGCAAAACTTAACTTTAATATGATTCAAGCCATGCACCAACATGATCTCAAGCACATATTAAGATAATGGAGGAATCTTTCCATAGTTTAAGATTTGAGTTTGAAAAGGTATCAGATGAGATTTTCTAAGATTCCTTTTCTTATACTACAACAAATTCATACGAGACTTCATAAGGTAATAGCAACGAGAATTGTGATTCTAAGAGAGGACGGTACGATCTTTCTCAAGAATATTACATGGATTTTTTTCACTACTTCGATCCGTTGTTACGTGTTTTATCGCAATTGACGTGTGTTAGAGGGATTTGCAGGAGAATCGACTCAGAT
Source organism: Nicotiana knightiana (assembly GCA_005239525.1). Lineage (NCBI taxonomy): Eukaryota > Viridiplantae > Streptophyta > Magnoliopsida > Solanales > Solanaceae > Nicotiana > Nicotiana knightiana. Next base: position 12,764 of record ML413261.1, read on the forward strand.
ATGTTAAGGCTATCCCTTATTTCCTTTTGGCATGATCTATACGACACAAACGAAACGAGTAAATGCACAACTTCCATAAATGACTCTATTCATAGAATTATTAGAGGTGCGTATGTTCTTGAATTCCCATATATCTTATTATTTTATCATCTGTTCATGGGCCTGAGAAAATACGTAAGTTGATAAAGTTATTTCATGATAATAATCAGAGATATAATGGTCTAATGACGTTCCAAGAGATTTTATTGACGTACTTCTCATGTATTGCATTTATTTATACATGTACATTGACCCATAACCAGATAGCGCTATATGCACGTGTATATATATATGTATATGGGATTTGGGAAAAGTTTACAGTGTTATATACACACTACCACCTAATCAGATGGTATATGTTGATAATTTTGCCCATAGTTGTTGAGATGATATGATGGGATGCCCTCAGAGGCTTGATGAAGTTATGAACACATATACCTATTAATGGTATGGAATTCATAAGCATATGCACGACATTTTAAATATTAACTGATTCATAGAGCTATTCAGACTTACATGTCGAGTCCTTTACTCCATGTTTCTCTTATTTCTATTATGTAGTGATTTTCATTCCTTACATACTCGGTACATTATTTGTACTGAAGTATTTCCTGGGGACGCTGATAGAAGGCTAGAGCGCGGGGATTCAGTATCCAGGAATGATAGCGGCAGCATTAGAGGCATGTCTTCTAGCCTATGGTTTCTTGGTATCGAGAAGTCTAATTAAGAGAGTAAAGAAGAGTTAGAGATGATGATGTCTCTCTTGATGTTCCAGAATGACATAAGGAAATCTATGATGCAAGCAAGTTGAAGGAAGATTGCGAGTAGTATAAATAGATATGCGTAGGTCGCAAGCTAAAGTATGGTAAAACGACAAGGTTTTAGGAAGATAGGAGTAAGGATAAGAAAGGCCGAGTGAGAAGGTGACTAGAATGGATAAGTCCTCAGGATTAAGCCCATATAAAGAAAAGATCTAATGGTTTCTCCAAGTTACATAAAGCTTAGTATAGCCTGAATGAACTCAAATGAGTCTAAGACAATTAGCATTTAAAAGATATGGAAAGCTCCTCTGGTAGTAGAATAAGGATATAATTGTGATAGATAAAGGACGACGTTTGGACCTTCGATTGAATGATGATTTGAAATAAAAGGGATTTCACGGATGACACAAGATTAAAATACCCAAGTAAGGTGAATCACATTGGGATGCTATGAAATACGGTTATGGAAGTATAGTATCGCCCCTAGGTAGATTAGGCAAGCCACTTCAGATATCCCCCGATGAGACGTAAGCCCTAGTGGCAATATATTACGTAAGAAGTTTCAAGTTATCGGTGGTAAGTTGTCGATCAACATTGAGGTGAATCAACAATGGATGGATAAATGTTACAAAGTATGAGATGATATTATACCATCATTCTAAAGATGAACAGTAATGAGAAAGCATTAAAGGACTTAGATTTATACAAATATGATAAGCAACAAGAGTAAAATGGAGTTTGGTAGCAGACCTCGGTAACGATAAATCGAAGTAAGAGTTATGGTATAGTATGATCTACTTATATGTAGTAAAGACATAGACACCAGAGGGACGCTTTTCAAAATTCTGTATATGTTCACAAAGTGAGTCCTAGAGATTGGCTAAAAGCTGGAGGGAAAAGTGTCATAAGTGCACATACAAGGACAAAGTCGTACATAGACTGCAACATAGAAGGTAGCAATAGTTATGAAATTGGAAGAATTCCGACCACAAGTAGAGATGTGAGAAAGAGGCCTAAAGGAGGGAATGCCTTGGCCTTTATATTTATTCATAGAACAGTTTCCTAGATGGCAAAGAGAGTACTAAATTATTCGCAAGAGCTATAGGTTATGATAATGATAAGTGCATCAGTTAACATTCAAGGACGAATATTCCAAGAGGGGAATTATGTTACACCCCATGTTTTAATACGTGAAAGTACGTTATAAGTAAATTAATGAAAGCTAGGAAATGAGATGTTACATCCCGTATTTTTGTACGTTAAAGTTTCATCATAAGTTCATCAATGTAAGTTCGGGAATGAGATTATTTTGAAATTATATGTATTATGCTATTTGAAACAATTAATAAGTAAATTCGTGAAGGTGAGAGGGTGAGCGAACCGAAGAAAATGAGTTTCGTTGTAGGTTGTCAATTTGGGATAAAATACAGTCCGAGCTATAATACCTGGTATTTATGAACTAGTGTCATACAATGTACCACATGAACATGATAGTAAGGTACATAAAGTGTGTTAAAATGAGTAGTATTTTAAGTAATTTGAGATAATTCTTAATTATGTGAATAATTGGATAACTATTGATTGGAGTGGGAGATTAGCTAATTAATCAAGATTTTTGGATAAACCTAATAAACATTAACGTGGCAGCCAATAAAGTCTTGATCAAATCCCAAGTAATGAGTCTTAACTCATGTAAAAAGGTGGCAAAATTAGAGAAATTTTGGTGGTTAAGTTATCTCCTAAGCTGGGCCTACACCCACTAGGATAAAAGACATATTTGATTCAAAGACAGATGCATATATATAAATCTTCAAGTAACACATCTTCAGCAAAATATTCATAAGAAGTTATACCAAGAGATTTGTAATTCTAAGAGAGCATGGTACAATCTTTCTCAAGAATATCATACGGATTTTTTCCAGCTTCGATCCACCGTTACGTGTTTTGTCACAATTGACGTGTGTTAGAGGAATTGTCAAGAGAATCGACTTAGGTATATTAAGGCTATCCTTTCTTTCCTTTTGGCATGATTCATACGTTACAAATGAAATGAAAAAACACACAGCTTTCATAAATGACTCTACTCATAGAAGTACTAGGGGTTCCTATGTTCTTGATTTCTCATGTGACTTATTATTATATCTTCTGTTCATGGGTCTCAGCAAAATACGTAGATGATAAATTTTCCCGAAAGGTATATTAATCTTATGATATTCTGATAAATCTTAACGTACTTCTTATGCATTTCATGCGTTTATACATGTACATTGACCCATGACCATATGACGCTATATACACGTATATTATATGTATATGGGATATGGAAAAAAGTTACTGTGTTATATACGCACCACCACCTAATCAGCTGGTATATGTTGACGATTTTCTCACAGTGGCCGAGATGATATGATGGGAGGCCCTCAAAGGCTTAATGATGTTATGTATGCATATACATATGCATGATATGGCATTTATACGCATATGCATCACATTATTAAATATTAAATGATTCAGAAAGCTATTCGGGCTTACATGTCGAGTCCTTTACTCTATGTTTCTCTCATTACTTTTATTTACTGATGTTCATGCCTTACATACTCGGTACTTTATTTGTACATACATCCCTTTTTCCTGGGGACGCTTTGTTTCATGCCCACAGGTCCCGATATTCAAGTTAAGATTCCTCCAAGTAGGCAATTAGCTCACCAGAAGGTGTTGGTGCACTCCATTTGCTCAAGAGTTGCTTATTTGGTCAGTGTTATTTGGACATGTATTGATTAGTATGGCAGGGCCCTATCCCGACCTTTATGGTATTTATCTACTCTTAGAGGCTTGTAGACATATATCATATACGTGAAAGATTGTATGGACTTGTCGGCTTATGTTTAGTGTACGAGTGATCATTTTGGTCTTATAGTCCCGTATGTCATATGTATAAGTTTGTATTACATGTTGGGTCATCCAATGTCGAGTATTTCTTCATGTTTTATTCTACTTATCGCATGACAGCCTCTCTGGCTCATTTACCTATGATAGTATGATACAAAAGATACGTTATGTTGGTACTTGGTTGAGTAAGGTACCGAGTGCCCGTCGCGGCCCATCGGTTTGGGTCGTAACATAAATGTTGCTTTTAGCCCCTATTACAAACATTGTATTATTATCATCATCATTCCTTGCTTTATATTGATATTATTCCTTGTTAGCTTTACATTTATACTTATTCAGTTTGTTTAGTCCAGTAGGTGTTTTGATTGTTCCTCTTCACTACTCTACCAATGTTAGTCATGATACTTACTGGGTATCGATGTGGTGTTCTGATACTACGCTTCTACACATTTTTGTGCAGATCCAGGTGCCTCAGATATTGTAGATGATTAGCTAGTTGGTCAAGCATTGCTGGGGAGACTCAAGGTAAACTTGTCGTCCTGTTCGCAGGCCTCGGAGTCACCTTCTGATATTGTAATTTTACTTCTTAATTCTATTCTGAAAAATTGTATTTAGGTATTTTCTAGAAAATTCAGTAGAGTTTATGACTTGTACTATCAGTTTTGGGGTATTGTATTGCACTTAGGATCATTGGTGTTACTATTGAACTTTTAGTTCATGATTCGTAAGTGTTAAGCTTACCTAGTCTTAGAGACTAGGTGTTGTCACGATATCCTATGGAGGAAATTTTGGGTCGTGACAAAAAGCGAACTTGCGCTGTTCACAAATGCTGACATGACTTTGCAAATTGAAGCTACCCCTCACGCCCATTGTGTTGCAAATTCAACCAACTTATCGCAAAAGCGGAAGCCCCCATTTACACAATCGTGATACTACTTCACAATTGCGAAGTGCCCATCCCCAGCCAAACTTTGCAAATTGGAGACACCTCTCACAAATACGAGATCTGCAAATTCAAAACACCAGTAGTTACACAGTTATGCCAAAATGGTCTGCAACCTATAAGAAACTCAGCTGAGACCCGGGCTCCGATTCGAACATCAAAATGAGTGTAATAACATTATACAAACTTTCTTGCTAACTCAAATCATCAAAATAATATCAAATATTAAGAATCAACCATCAAAAACTCAAGATTTTCAAGCTTAAAACTCAATTACTCAATGTTTTGACATAATACGCTGAAACGGCCTCGGGTCACCCGGTACCCAACCAAACATACATGCAAGTCTAAAATAATCATACGAACCTACCGAAATCATCAAAATACCGATTTGAGGTCATTTACCAAAAACGTTAACTGTGGTCAATTCTAGTCATTTTAAAGTCCAAAATCACTTTTTTTTTAAATTCACATTTAATTTTTTTTTAAATTTACACAGACCACGCACGCAAGTCATAAATGAAAAGTATCAGAACATATAAAGGAAAGATAGTACTCAAAGTAACACGCCAGGTCATTACATTAGGAATTTTGTAGAATTGAGATTTATCTCAAATTGAGGTATGATATTGAAAAAAATTATATATTTAGACTCGTTGGGTTTTTGGTCTTTTGGATTTGGACTCGATTTCATATTTACACTGTGTGCGCCCCAGTTGGCTATTTATTAACTTTTGGTTATCTGGCAAAGATTGAACTTTTATTGGTTGGGGATGTTTTCTTTAGCATTGTTTGACATATTTAAATGATATTTGACTAGTTTTTGATCGTTTTGAGGAGTATTTCTAAGGAATATGGTATTTTATTGTGAAAATTGTTCTAGAGAGAGGTAAATGTCTTGACTAGCTTTGCTTAGAGAATTTTCCTAATAAATGATATTGTTTTCTACATATAGGGGTGATGCATATACGAGGTGACGAGCGTATATGCATGTACCGGGGTTTCCATGCTCGGGAGGAGGGATTATATGTTTTTTTGTGCCTTGTTGAACTTGGTGATCCCTTGACTTATGCTTCACTTAATTCTATGACTAATGAATTTAATTATCCGTGTTAGGAATTATGTTAGAATGAATAGCATCTTCAAAGAATTTAACGCGCTATTTTGAGATTGTCTACATACTTAACTTGACCATTGTATCATGAAAACACATCTATAACTATTATTGACATGTTCTGTGAACTTCTTTATTCGTAATAAGATATGCTGATTGGAGCCTTAAGGCAATGATTTGCACAATGTGTATTATCATGTGGTTGATATGTTGTTGGCACGAAGAGTGTTTCCGTGCAGTTTGAAATACGATTGGCATGTTGGTTGTTTCCGTGTGAAAAGAAAAGAAGTTGGATTTTGTTATAATTACTCATTGATTAGACATGTACATGGACTCTACCTTGGTTCCTATATATGTCTTCTATTTTATATGTTACTCTCACGCTTGTGTTCTTTATGTCGTTTACCTCTATGTTTCCTATTTGGTCTGTTACTATCTTATCTATGTTTCTACCTTGTATGTTATCGTTACGTCTACGCTTGTACTTGAGTTATTACTGCTACATATCTTTACCTAATTCATGATTTTACTTGTTACAATATTTTACATGTTACATGCCCTTAATTGTTACATAATTTACTTATTAGATGCCTTAACATGTTACATGCCTTCACTTACTACATGCCGTCCCTTACCACATGCCTTCACTTATTACATGTCTTCACTTGTTATATGCCTTTACTTGCTATATGCCTCTACTTGTTACATGATTTCACTTATTAAATGCCTCTATTTGATATTGTTTTTACTTGCCAAACATCTTTACTCGTTTCATGTCACACTCTTCTTTGCTTAGCTGGATTGGGTAACTTTTAGATGTCACGACCCAAAATCACAACCCATCGTCATGGAACCTAACACACTTGTTAGGAAAGCCGGACATAACAATAATAAACCATAACAGTAGAAAAGACAAAAATGACATGAGCTTGAAACCTTAATATAGCATGATAAATTTCCCAAAAACTGGCAAATACAGAGTGATGAGCTCTACAACGGAATACAAGGATGAAAGCTAAATAACAAAATTGTCTGAACTAGAGATAATAATACATAATAAAAGAGATGCCAAGACTGCGGGCGAGAATGCAGCTCTACCTCGTCTCTCGATACTCAGCTCAACAAGAAACTCTACTACTTATGATTGGTCTCAACACCTGCATCTGCACACTTAAGTGAAAAGTGTAGAATGAGTACAACCGCCCTAATGTACTCAACAAGTATCATATCTAACCTCGACAAAGTAAAAAAAGCAAAAATTATAAATGATACTTGCTATCACATGTACAGTTTCATAACTCCAACAAGTACTGACCAGTAATGTGATCAAGTATAATGCACATAAAGAACTATTTGTGTGTGCGTGCACAATTACTCAATTACTCTGCTCAGTAAATGATATGGCATATAAGTGTGATATGAAAATGAATCACACAAATAACCACGGAAATTGCAAGTAAAGATGAAATGCAAATCCGAAAGAAACAGTGGCTAGATTTTCCTCAACCTTTCCATATATGTACCAGACCAGTTATCAGTTTTCCTCAATATCCGCATGTACACCATCAAGAAAGAAACATGAGAGAGTACCCTAGGGGGATGGATCCATATCCACACGCTGCATGGAAAGCTCATGTGTTTCACGAACAACTCACATGCTAATAATGTCAACCTCAAGGACAACTCACGTGATACTAATATCAATATACGGATCTGCACGACGTGGTCATAGGCTACCAATCTAGATCGTAACACACATAAAATAATATACGAGAATACATGTACATGATCATTGATTATCAAGTCTCATACTCTTGGACTAGTATAAATAACATGCTATAGTGTAGGTATGTGCAATGTGTGCTATCATAGCTATAATAGATAATTTCATCATGAAATAGCAATTTATCAGGTTAAATCGGAACAATAACCTCAACAAAATATCAAATGCGTTAAAAATATCTCATAGAGGGTAAACATAGGAGAAACATCACATCTTGAAGCTTAGCAATCAATTTGAGGCATGTCATAGCCTAAGCACTATCTCGAGCATGAAAATGGTACTGTGGTGCATGCATATGGGATCAATCCCACACATATGCACCACTCATAGCAGGTAGCTATCACAAATAATTCAGAAAATAAGTTCCTTAATAAGGTTCATGTTACACCTCACAGTATTACGTCGATGGTACACTTCGCAGTATTCGACGATGCTACACCCTATAGTATTATACGTTGGATTTGTCGTAAGACAATTGACATCAGTTCAAGGACTATTTATTTCGAGATTCTAAGTAATTGCTATTTCAAACAAGTGATAAGTAAATTCGTGAAGGTGAGAGGGTAAGCGAATCAAAGAAATGAGTTTCGTCGAAGTTTGACATTTTGAGATAAAACACGGTCCAAGCTATAATACCCCGTATTTATGAGCTAGTGTTATATAAGGTACCACAAACCATGATAATAAGGTGTATAAAGTATTCTAAAAGAGATTAATATTTTAAGTAATTTGAGATAATTCCTAATTATATTGGTAAGGGGTAAATTATTGACATAAGTGAGAAATTAATAAATTAATTAGAAATTTGTGGATAAATATTTAAGTCATATTTTTGGATAATTATTAGGGGACAACATCCATGTGGGATTATAGAAATTTGGCAGCAAGTTTCCACCTATTCATGTGCTTAAGGAGGTGGTGCAAATGTTTAAAGATATGTGCACCTTTATCTCATTTTGCTAAGAATACCATTAAGAAGACAAAAATTGTAAGGCATATAGTGATCTCTCTTTCTTATAGAAAGAAACGTCCCATTCCTACTTAGTGATATAGTTCATAAGTTTTAAAGTGAATTGGGTTATTACTTCACTCTGATGTAAATTAACGTGAAGCTATCAAGAATGCAACCCAAGTTTGATTCAACGTCTATGACCTTCAACGAGTTCGTATGAGAATTCGAGGTTAGATGTTTATCAAAAGGATTTACTAGTTGTAGTCCTCAAAAGATGGAATTGAGGTATGTTAAGGCTACCCCTTATTTCTTTTTGGCATGATCCATACGATACAAACGAAACGAGAAAATGCACAACTTTCATAAATGACTCCATTTATAGAAGTATTAGAGGTGCCTATGTTCTTGAATTCCCGTGTGTCTTATTATTACATCTTCTATTCATAGGTCTCAAAAAATACGTAAGTTGATAAAGATTATTTCATGATATTAATCGAAGGTATATTGATATTGTGACATATCAAAATATCTTACGGATTTAATTCATTATGCATTACATTCATTTATACATGTACATTGACCCATGACCATACATGTATATTATATGTATATAGGATATGGGAAAAGGTTACGACATTATATACGCACCACCACCTGATCAGCTGGTATAAGTTGATGATTTTACCCATAGTGATCGAGATGATTTGATGGGATGCTCTCAGAGACTTGATGATGTTATGTACGCATATACCTATGCATGGTATGACATTAATACGCATATGCATGAAATTATAAATATTAAAAGATTCACAGAGCTATTCAGACTTACATGTTGCGTCTTTTACTCCATGTTCCTCTCATGTCTTCTATTTACTGATTTTTGTAGAATTAGGCATTTCTTCGGCCCATTATGCTGCCGCATAATCACTTTGCGGACCGCTGAATGGCCATAGAGTGAAGCCGTCTTTTTGGCCAATTTTGAGGAATATTCTGCAGCCAATTATGCGACCGCATAACCATTTTGCGGGCCGCACTTTGGTTGCATAATCGTCCTTGGACTTTTGCAAAGAAAGGTTTTGCTGCACATAATGCGACCGCAGAACAGGTCTGCGAGTTGCATAACAGACGTAGAGTGAAGCAGACTAGTACTTTTTTTAACGGTCATTTTGCGGACCGCATAACCATTGTGCGTTCGCACCCTATTCCGAAGCTTCATTTTTGGGGTTTTTAAACCTGACCCTATTTCATTTTATTTTTTATTTTTTATTTTTTATTTTTTTTTAGCAAACTATACTACTAGGCTGGGTGCCTAGTTGTTATTTTATTACTAAGAAAATCCAATAACAAATAGACTAGGATGTCCTAATAGATATAGGACAGTAAAGTATGTGATTACATTGTTCCTATTATCAATATTGGTGTTGTGAAGACAAATATTGATATCACAATGAAAGCTATTATCAATCTGCATAATCTAAAATTATTCTAACTACATAATGGTAAGTCCCAACTGAGACATATGCTTAATCGTCTATGCACCTTGCATTGTCTAGCCTGTGTTTGCTAAATTTATCCAAAGCAGTGCTTTGCCATATCCCTTATCAATTGCCTCGTATGATCTTCATTTCCTTCCAGTTTAGATAGTTCATCGTAGGTCGATTCTTCTGATCTTTCATGATGTTCACAGAACCAATCCATCCAGTTTTAGCGAATCAGAAACTGGTATGGTGGCCTATTGATGCGTCCCTCCTTAGCTCCATGCCTTTACTTGCAGCTCTCGTCCATTTGTTGTCCATTCCGCGTGATATCTTTAATGTTCTTCTGCTTTCGTCCTCCTCCTTCTATTGCTTTCCCAACTTTTCTTTTCATTAAACAGAATATAACATGTGCCCTGTTCTTTCTGGGCTTGTTGCTTTGTTCTTTTGAATATTCTTTATCTTCAAATCATTCCTGTGGAATACCTTAACTAATCTTCCAGTGGATTGAGTGCTAGGCACTAATACCACCAGCTGGAATTTTGTCAAGGCATCCAGTAGTACTGTGCTGGTACCTGCAAAACAAACAATAAAGTTAGCTGAACCTTGGACAATCATGATCTTCGCAAATCTGATTTGATCATGACCATCTAAGATTCCATTAGATTTTTCATGTAAGATCACCATACTCTCCTCCATGAGGATTTGAGTATGATAACTATCACACTCATGTCCAGTTTCTTCCTTTAATATCCAGCCCCCTGTTCCTACTACTTTCTGGCAACTTTGATCCTTAGATATGGCCATTGATGTTTGTCCTCATTGACTATCCTCCTCCCTATAGGGTCTAAGTCCCAGTATTCATAGCATTCGATATCCCCTTCATCTAATGCATAATTTGCTAAATGATCTGCCTGTCTATTCCCTTCTCTATATGTGTGAGATATCTTGATATTGCATTTCTCCTTTATTGCCATTATCTCTTCAATCTCATCTATAATAGTCCAGGGAGGTTCCCATGAGTCTTCAATAATTTTACATAGAAGCATCGAGTTTGTTTGCACCCAAATTTGAGTGAAGTCCAGTTCCTTACACATCCTGAAAGCTTCAACCATTGCCCTTACTTCTGCTATATTATTTGATCCTTCTTCAATCTCCCTTCCTGTTGCATATTTTACATCACCATCCTTATCCCTTAGAGAAAATCCAATAGAACTTCTGCCTGGGTTTCCTCCACTTGCACCATCACAATTCACCTTAATCCAACCTTCCTCTAGACATTCCTATATAACTTTCTCCCATTTGAGCTTAGGAGTATAGTTTTGCATCATAGTCAGTAAGTCTTGCCATCTATGTGGAACTCGAATCCCTGGTTTTCTTATCTGCACTAATTCTTGTAAGTTAGTTGAAATCTGGTAGATTACCCTACTGATTGAGACTGCCTCCCCATATTTTAAATTGTTCCTACGCTTCCACAACTCCCACACTATACATGCTGGTACAACTTGTATTATAGGCTTTATTCTAGGAATGACCTGGGCAGTCCAGCATTTAGTTGTGGCCTGATGCAAGGTCAATCCTTCAGTTGATATCCCAGCCCTTTGTAGAAAAAACTTCCATACTGTTTTAGCTACATTTGAAGTAAAGAACAGGTGCACTAACGTCTCCTGTTTAGGATATGCACAGCACCAACATCTTGAAGGCATGGAGTAGCCTAGTCTCCTCATGAAGTCGTCCAGGGGTAGCTTAGCTCGTCATACTTTCCACATAAAGAAAACAATTCTTGAATGGTAAACCTTTTATCCAAATCTTCTTGAATGCCATTCCAGGATTGTTTCTTCTCCTTAGGTATTCCCATGCTGATTTGACTGTGAATTTTCCTCTTGTCTCCAACATCCAGTAAGGTGTATCTAGTGTGCTGTGATGTACTGGAGGTGGAACATTTTCAATGATGTGTTGTGCTAGTTCTTCTGGAAGAACTTCATATAGTCTTTGTCCATTCCAGGCATTGTTCTCCACCACATCCCCTACATTGTGTATATCTTCATCTACACCAAATTGCTGAGGCACCAGGAAATATAAAGCCCCTAATCCAGTCCAATTATCGAACCAAAACAGTGATGACCCCATTCTTGGTTTCCAAAATATCTGATGTTCTATTAAATCTCTGCATTCTAGCATTTTCCTCCAAACGTGTGATCCTCCTCTCCAAGGCACAATGACTGTATTAAGCTTCTTACAATACTTTTGGCTCATGAATGAGCTCCACAAGCTAGGTTTAGTTCGAAAATTCCACCAAAGTTTACAAAAGAGTGCCATTGCTACGTCATGAAGGGACCTAAAGCCTATACCACCCTCTTCAGTTGGCATGCACAAATTTGTCCAGGATGCCCAATGCCTTGATGTACCTCCTATATTGCTGCTCCAAAAGAACTGAGCAATAATTTTGTGCAGCTTATTGATGACATTGTTAGGTGGATTAACTGCAGATAGTAGATGTATTGGCATGCTTTGCAAGACACTTTGAATTAGTACAGCTCTACCCCCTATAGATAACAATTTGCCTTTCCATGACTGAAATTTTTTCAAAACCTTAGTAATCATTCCTTGGTAGTAATCTGCTTTCCTTCTAGCATAGAAAATTGGGCAGCCCAGATATATGAATGGGAAATCTTGTCTTGTAATACCAGTTTCCCTTTCAACTTCACTTACCACTTCCTCATCTGCTAAGTGGTGCATATAGAGTGCAGACTTGTTTTTGTTGATCAATTGACCTGAAGCAGCCTCATATGTCCCAAGGACACTCATCACCATGCGCAGAGATAATGCATCAGAAGAACAGAAAATTATGGTGTCATCAGCGTAAGCCAAATGATTTATTTTTGGGCTCCATTTAGGGAGTCCAAATCCACAGAATGTCCTGATTTTGTGTAGAGAATTCAATCCTCTAGATAGTGCTTCCGCAGCCAAAATGAACAAGCTAGGAGATATAGGATCACCTTGTTTTACTCCCCTTGATGATTTGAAAAAACCATGTGGCTGGCCATTCACAAGAATTGAGTACCAGTTGTTTCCAATCAAGTCAAAGATAATGCCAATGAAGCCTTCACAAAATCCCATCTTTCTGAGTACTTTAGTTAAAAACAGCCATGATAACCTATCATATGCTTTTGCCATATCCAATTTAATTACCACATTTGGTCCTGCTTTAGTTCTGAGCCTTATGTCTGTGATGATTTCTTGTGTAAGTAGCACATTCTCCACTATACTCCTTCCTTTCACAAAGCCTGCTTGTTCTTCTGAAATCAAACTAGGCAGAATTCCAACCAATCTTTCATGAATAACCCTCGAGAATACCTTATTAACAAAGTTGCTAAGGCTAATTGGTCGCATGTCTGCAAATGTAACAACTTCCTTCTTCTTAGGCAACATAACTATGTTCGTGTGTGTGATAGATTTAGGTAGCTGTTGTCCACTGAAAAAAGCTAATACCATATTATATATGTCTTCTTCCACTATATCCCAACAGGAATGAAAGAAAGCTCCTGTGAATCCATCGGGGCCCCCTGCAGAATCTCCATTCAAGCCAAAAACTGCTAGCTTGACTTCCTGTTTTGTAGGCATTCTCATAAGCTGTTCATTNCTTCATCGACCATGGTAGGAACATAATTCAGTATGTCAAAATTAGTTGGCATCACACTTTGACAAAACTTGTCTGTGTAAAAGTTCACTGCCTCCGCATCAATTTGATCTTCTTGTTCAATCCATTGTCCCCTGTTGTTTTGTATTCTATTCAGCTTCAACCTCTTCCTTCTCCCATTGACTTGTGCATGAAAAAATTTAGTGTTTCGATCCCTATCTTTGAACCAAGTCATTCCAGCCTTTTGTCTCCAAAATTGCTTATCCAAAGCCAGATACTTTATCATTTCAGCTTGTACTTTTTGTAGTCTTTGACGATTTGTTTGAGTTGGTGATGCCTCAAACTGTCTTTCATGAACAATTACTACCTCTTCTAGACTAGCAATCTTCTGAAAAATGTCCCCATAGGTATCTTTACTCCATGTCGACAATGTTCTTTTGAGCTTCTTCAATTTATGATTGAATACCACAAATGGATTTGCACTAAAATCAATTGTCCAGTTTTGCTTGACCACCTCCTTAAATGTTGCATGCTTTACCCAGAAATTTAGAAATCTGAATGGCTTCTTAATTGGTGTGGCTTCCATATCANCAAAGCCTGCTTGTTCTTCTGAAATCAAACTAGGCAGAATTCCAACCAATCTTTCATGAATAACCCTCGAGAATACCTTATTAACAAAGTTGCTAAGGCTAATTGGTCGCATGTCTGCAAATGTAACAACTTCCTTCTTCTTAGGCAACATAACTATGTTCGTGTGTGTGATAGATTTAGGTAGTTGTTGTCCATTGAAAAAAGCTAATACCATATTATATATGTATTCTTCCACTATATCCCAACAGGAATGAAAGAAAGCTCCTATGAATCCATCGGGGCCCCCTGCAGAATCTCCATTCAAGCCAAAAACTGCTAGCTTGACTTCCTGTTTTGTAGGCATTCTCGTAAGCTGTTCATTCTGTGCTTCATCGACCATGGTAGGAACATAATTCAGTATGTCAAAATTAGTTGGCATCACACTTTGACAAAACTGGTCTGTGTAAAAGTTCACTGCCTCCGCAGCAATTTGATCTTCTTGTTCAATCCATTGTCCCCTGTTGTTTTGTATTCTATTCAGCTTCAACCTCTTCCTTCTCCCATTGACTTGTGCATGAAAAAATTTAGTGTTTCGATCCCCATCTTTGAACCAAGTCATTCCAGCCTTTTGTCTCCAAAATTGCTCCTCCAAAGCCAGATACTTTATCATTTCAGCTTGTACTTTTTGTAGTCTTTGACGATTTGTTTGAGTTGGTGATGCCTCAAACTGTCTTTCATGAACAATCACTACCTCTTCTAGACTAGCAATCTTCTGAAAAATGTCCCCATAGGTAGCTTTACTCCATGTCGACAATGTTCTTTTGAGCTTCTTCAATTTATGATTGAATACCACAAATGGATTTGCACTAAAATCAATTGTCCAGTTTTGCTTGACCACCTCCTTAAATGTTGCATGCTTTACCCAGAAATTTAGAAATCTGAATGGATTCTTAATTTGTGTGGATTCCATATCACATTTCAACAACATAGGGCAATGGTCAGATCCTATTTTAGAGAGGTGAGTGACTTCTAATCCAGGAAAAGTCTGCTACAATTCCATATTTCCTAGACACCTATCCAACCTTTTAAAGATGCAGTCATCCGCAGACCTCCCATTCCACCAGGTAAACATGCTTACCTTGAATCCCAAGTCAGTTAGATTACAAGTATTTACACAATGCCTGAAGGCATCCACTTTATTCAAGGACACAGGAAGCCCCCCAAACTTCTCCTCTTCATCCCAAATCACATTAAAATCATCCCCCACAAGTCATGGTATTGTCATGTATGATGCTAAATAGTATAAAGAGTCCCATAATTCTATCCTTTCAATAGAGTCGCACTTAGCATACACCAATGTTAACATCAATTCAACATGTGTTTCAGTATGAACCAATTTAAGAGTCAATTGTTGTACAAGATTGTATACAATTGAAACCTCATATACTTCATCAATAAAAGCCCAGATCTTATTGGAAACATTAACTACTGCCTGTGCTAATCCTATTCTTCTTCTATACCTCTCAACTTTAGTAGACTGTTGCATAGGTTCACTTACTCCTATAAAGTCAAAGTGCTGTTTTCAATGCAGTGTTATCATTTTCAAAGGCCTGCTTAGTATTTACAGACCTTATATTCCATATTAATGCATCCATCAAAGATTGTGTGACTTGGATAATGTCCTCCTAGTTTGTACTCCTCCTGTTGGAATTATTGTTGTGTCTTTACCCTGCTTTCTCTTTCCTTTGGCTGTTGATTTTCCTTTCTCCATGTGTCTAGGTGATAAATCTCCCTCTCTAGCCACATTCAAAAAGTTCTGAACTGATGATTCTTGATCCATGTCTTTGTAATCTTGTTTCTCTTGTCTATTACATTCCTCATTTGTTGCTACATTGCCTGCATTTTGCTGTTTAATTGTAACTGACTTTTCTCCTATATTAGCAGTAGTCTGCAACTGGTTCAGTGGGCCAGTAGATCTTGCTTCAACCTGTGTTTTTGTAACATCACCATCAGTTATTGCCTCCTGTCCTATTAAATTCTGACCCTTCTCGACTACCACAGTCCCACCAGGATCTCCAGGATCCCCAGGGTCATCAACATTGGTCACTTTCTCAATCTGTTGAACTTGGACATTATTTGTTACAGGACCTGTTAGCCTGAGTACCTCATTAGACTGATTAGCTTTGTTGATACCCTTCATACTTTGATCCTCCTCATTTGTTGTATCCCCTCCACCTTCCTCATCACTTGGCATTTCATCAGGAATGTCTCCTTCCTCTGGATCCACTTCAGTCTGATCAGCCCATAATCTGCCTCCCTTCCACTTGATCCTCTCAGTGCTTTGAAATTTTTCAAAATATGGATCATCTTCCTGTTCATTCTCCTCTTTGTTTCCCAGTTCTGCATCCATTGTAGTGTCTTGAGAAGGTATTTCTTGGCATGGTGTGTTGATTGGTACCATTTTATTCTTGAATGCTCTATGCACCCACCGTGCAGTAGTCTCATTGTGCTGAATGTCTCCACCAGTCATACCATTGTTCCAGTTATCTTTCTGATTTGTAAACCTCGTCTTAGGATCAATTGAATTGGCATTAGTGACCCCAGGATTAGCACCTTTCTCTGTTATAGTTACATCCTTCCTCTTTGACTTATCTACGTTAGGTGATTTTGGCATATAGGCTGGTACTGCAAGATTCAACCTTGGCATTTCTTTATCATTCTGTACAGATGTTTGTTCTGCAATCCCATTCACCATAGCAAGTTGATTTTCTTCATTAGCCTCTGCACTCTGTACATTTAAAATAGCAAACTGATTTGCAGTTTGAACTTGTTGTGGCACCACTACATTCTCCTTGTGAACTGGGACTATCTCCTGTCCATATTTGATCAAACCTTGTGCTTGCTTGTCCTTTCCTTAACCTCTATTGTCCCTCACTTCTTTCCATTGAGATCTCACATTACCAACGACCCTTCCACTTGTTAAGATCCTTATTGGTTCCAAACGATTACCATGTTCTATATTTCCCTGTGTACCTGGTCCCTTCTCAGTAGGCTTGTCTTGTACTATATTTTCCACCAGTTCAGGGTGTAACCTCCAGCATTCAATCATATCATGCCCCTGTAGCTTGCATTCATTATAGTATTTAGGTAGATAATCGTACCTTATTGTAATCCATTCAGTCCTAATCTCCCCAGTTCCATCAGTTTCTATATCCATTCTAACCTTTTTAGGATGCTCTGCTAATAAGTCCACCAACACCTTAACACGAGCACAACTGGGTCGAGTCTTGCGCACAGTAGCTAAATCAAGATGTATTGGAGTACCAACAGCAGAAGCAAGAGAGAACAGACACTCCTTTACAAAGAAAGTTGGCAACAGGTTTGGAAAAGAAATCCAATCCATCACTTTAGGAGTCTCCTCACCCGTCTTAAATTTAGCATCATACAGTAGAGTTCTCAATTTATATTCCTTCACAAACTTATCTTTAACATAATAAACTGATTTCGACGTAAAATCAATATAGTCTTGCCATAATGTTAATCGAACCAACGCATGTCTATCTCTAAGAAAGCCTATATTGCACTCTCCTTTGATACCACATTTCATGGGGATTATTCTGCGTAATTCTTGTATTTCTTTCCATCCATAAGAGAATTTGCATACCACAGCAAACTTCAGGCCCTCGATAATATTCATACGATCTACCTATGACTCCACGAACTTCACCATGGGTTGTCCTTGAAGGAACGAGGCTCGCCTCACTAGTATTGGATCCACAACAGCCTGTTCTTGCATGGAAATGTTCAACGTGCATGGTTTAAACAGTTTCGCATAATCCCTGGGTGTGGCTGTGTTGTTTGAAGTCGTGGGTGGTTGGGTGATGTTAGGGGGTGGTGGGGCAGGCAGTCCAGCTACAGTGGGTGGCTGGCCACCGGCCAAATTGGCCATGAAAGTGATCGAGGTAAGGTTCTTTCTGTCACCTCCAGTCGCAAATCACAATTAAGGTTGAGCCGAGCGAGTCCTATTTTATTAAAACACCTACCTTGGACCATTTTGAACCTATTTTCTGATAGTTTTAGAGTGAGAGAGGTTCCTAGAGGGAGAGAGTGATCTTCATCAAATTTATCTTTAATTCTCACTTAAAACCTTGAAGATAATCAAGAGAGGCACCTAGGTCTTCTTCCTAAGAGATAACATTTTATCACCCAAACTCCTAATTTCGAAATGTAACTAAAATGGGCCATTAGTAAGGTAACTCATGGGGGTGGGAGTGCTTAACTTGCATGCATGTATTCTTAAGATATGTGGGTAGGAAGTGAGTAAAATATAGAAGAGAATGGGGTGTGGGCTGGTGTAGTCTTTCATAAAAAGGGCTAGAATTATGATCGTTTTCCTAATTTTGAGTTCAATTTTGCTATATTCCTAAAATAGATTGAAGTTGCTAACATTCCGGAACATCTTAGAGTTTTAAGAGGCTCAATTGAGGTATGTTGGCTAAACTCCCACTTCTTAAAATTTAATCCCATGGTATTCATGAAATCGATGTAAGTCCGAAATTGATCGTCCTACCAATTGATATCCCGAATGTGTTTGCTTTGAAAATATATGTGTAATATGTATTCCCATGCTTTCATCATGTTATCTCATCATATGAATAAATGTTCAACACTTCCAATATAGGTGTTAAAAATGCCTAGACTTCATGTCAAATCGATTAAAGATTGTTATGCCAAATTGTGTGAAAAGCCTCTATGTGCCTTGAACACTAAATTTACTCACATGTGAAATCAAGAGTCTTGAATAAAAACCGTGTTGTTACTGATGATAATAGTAATGTTGGAATGTGGAAAAGAACTTGAAATATGAAATAAGGCCAAGCGCCAAGAATGAATCTATAATTAAAGCCACTTGTGCTAATATGTTGATGAGATGGGAAAGAAATATGAAGTAAGATGATCGATTGAAATGGTTGATGTCTCAAATGAGATGGCTTAGCTAATCGGGCTGTGATCAGACTCCGTGTAATAACACGGTGGTATTGTGAGTGAAATTATGAATATGGTTGATTTCTCAAATGAGATGGCTTAGCCGATCGGGCTGAGATCGGACTCCGTGTAAAACACGATGGTATTGTGGACTGTGGCATATTGGCATTAAAAATACCATCCAACCTAATAACGTGGAAAACTAACTTGAAAATCTAATTAACCCCTTAACTTGATGTTTTAGTGTTATCTATAGCTCATGTTGCTTTCTTTACTGCTTCCCTTGTATTGCCATTCATGTTGTTGTGATGGTGATTAGTTTTCACACTATTACTATTCGACAGTACTAACGTCCCACTTGCCGGGGGCATTGCATCTTTAAATGGATGCAGGTGGTTCCATGGCAGACAGTGTTGATCACAGAGAGTATTACATCCTCTCATCAGCGAACTCGGCAAGCCCAATTTCAGCTCGGGTTCATGTAATATATCTTTTGTTTATATTGTTGTACTTCTGAGGTATAGTCGGGACCTTGTTTTCGTCAACTTCTTTATACTCTTTTTGTATCTTTAGAGGCTCCGCAGACATTATGTGGGTTGTATATGGGTACTAGGAAGGTCAAATGATATATGTTGTGTTTTGGATTTTTGTTCCACTATATCACAAAAATGTATGTATTTTGATATGTAACATGATGTAGCAACATGAAATGATTTAGCAATGTCTATATATATGTGTTCGTCCTACTGTTTAGTTAATAAAAACATGCCTTCTCTTATCATAAGCGAGTTGGGTATAAAGTGTTTAACTGGTTTGCTCGACTGGGTCCACTCGGTGAACGCTGGTCGCGTTCCCCGAGGTTAGGGCATGAAATTTTCAATCATTACATACTCGGCAATTTACTTGTACTGACGTCCATTTTTCTCGGGGATGCTGCATTTAATGCCCGCAGGTCCCGATAGACGGGTTGAGAGTCCTCCAAGTAGGCTATCAGCTCAGCAGAAGATGTTTGTGCGCTCCATTTGCTCTGGAGTTGCGTATTTGGTCAGTATGATTCGGACATGTATTGATAGGTATGGAGGGGCCCTGTCCTAACCTTTATGGTATTTATCTACTCTTAGAGGCTTGTAGACATATGTAATGTACGTGAAATATTGTATGCCCTTGTCGGCCTATGTTCAGTGTACGAGTCATCATTTTTGTCTTATAGGACTGTATGTCATATGTATAGGTTTGTATTACTTGTTGGGTCATCTCATGTCGAGTATTCCCTCATGTTTTATTCTAGGTATCTCACGGAATCCTTTCCCTCTCATTTACCTATAATAGTATGATACAAAAGATAGGTTATGTTGGTACTCGGTTGAGTAAGGTATCATGTGCCCGTCGCGGCCTATCGGTTTGGGTCGTGACAAAAGTGGTATCAGAGTTTTTCTATCCTAAGGAGTCTATAATTAGTGTATTGTAGAGTCTTGCTTATGGGTGTGTTGTGCACCACACTTATAAGCAGGAGGCTACATGTCATTTAGGATTGTCATTCTTTCTTCTTACTCTAGAACGTGTGGTAGAGCTCAGTTGTAGAAATTCAAATTCCTAGATTCTATTCTATTCATAATACAATGATACCTACATCTAGAAATATAGTTGGTAAGATATTGAATATGGTTGTGGAAGAGTGGAGTTAGAGGAACTCGATTTGCGTCATGCTTATGATGAGTAAATGTGAGGTCTTCAGCAGAACGTATGTGTACTAAGACGTGTAAGCTTCTTGATAAGGAGTCTTAAGGCAAGAATATCTATCCACCCATATGGTGAACAAGAATGAGAGATTCAGAAGGTAGATACAAGTTTCAACAAGTATAAGAATCAAGGGTAAAAAGGGTACGAGACGCCCAGTTAATGAAGATTATTAGTATTTATAATTCAAGCAGAGAAATATAAGTCTTTTGAGTTACCTTCAACAATAGCATATGTATGTACAGTCGGCCACACCCATCTTAGTTATGCCCTATGGGAGCTAAAGGATATGGTTTAAGAGAAGGAGGGGATATCATAATCTGGCAGGGGTTAGAGTAACCCAAAATGGTTGATGGATTGTTTGCGTTAGTTGACATTTTCGAAGGATATTGCAAATATGCTAATATATATCCTTTTGAGACACCTAGATGGTGCACTCTACAATAATACAGCTAGATATGAGAACTACAAAGATAGGCACTGGAAGCCTGGAAGGTATGAATATTATCTTAGACTGGCTCACGTCCCTAATAGAGAGAGAATGTTAGGCAACCCGAAGAACCAATGGATGAAGCAAGGGGAGCTAAAAGCAAAAGAATGTCTTGTTGAAGTTTTCAGGATAAAGTGATAGATAGAAATGTTAGTAGGGAAATAAGAAGAGAGTTAATGAAGCATTATGATTAAGATGTGATACATGGATGACAACGGTAGATCAAAAAAATCACAGATTACAGAGTCTATAGTCAAGTGAAGGAAAAGACGAGAGGTGAAAGGCCTTGAGACAACAGAAGAGTATAGGCCATAGTGGCATATCCTCATTTAGACAAATAAGTTCATGACTCTAACGTGATTACCAGAAGGAAAAGTTAGACCCCCAGAGTAATAGAAATCAATATAGGCTAGTGAATAAGATAAACTAAACATGAATTAGGTATTGAGTGATGTGATAATAGTCGGCATATGAGAATTTTAGAGATTTCATTCTAGCAATAATAGAATGAACGACATAAGAATAAACTTTAAAGTTCATTCAGGAAGACGCTTCCCTAAAGCAAGCAATGTGAGCAAAGTTAAGCTTAAGGAACTATATGTGCCAGTTACACTATGTGTCACCCTCGTGAGTAAGGAATTTCGTTATACTTGATACAGAAGGATTACCGCAAGGTGATTAAGGGCCATTGATGATGTGAAAAGATGCCAAAGATGAAGAGGTAAAACATATATAGGTAGATTATCGTTGCACTAAATCTTAGTTCTCCCCTAAATAGGGGAATATGGAGTGATGTGGACTTAAGTCGGAATTAAGTGGTTTTAGTAACAATGGAATGGTAAAGGAAGAATGCGATAAAAGTGAGAAAGGGATGAGATTTCACTTATTAAAATCCTATAGATATGCTATGATTCTAGAACATTATGCAAACACGACGTCAAGGAGAGGAAATAAGGGTTCTTGCCCGAGATGTTACTCATAGATAAGGAGTCAGTGCGAGACGTAAGTTAAGACAAAGGAAATAACCCAAGAATGATTATGCTAAATATTGATATGAGAATGGGCCAACAAACAGTTAGGTGTTTATTCAAGAAGAACCTAGTTATGGCTAGACAAGAGAATACAAACAAATCAACAGATCGTGCAAGATAAACATAGTGAACCCCAACATGGGGAATTCAGTCTCGCAGGTATGACATCGTGACCCTTGAGAAATATTCAGATAGGAGTTGGGTAGTTAAAGGTACCGTATGAGTATTAAGAAAGTAAAAAAGAGTGCCACAGGGAAGACAGTCAAAATAGTAGATTAGAAGCAACCCTACAAGCACAAGGTGTGGAGGTAAGTGACTACGACCAATTATAGGCGAGGAAGAACATCAAAACAAAAATCGAGTATACAATGTGATAAGCTCACACCTTTACAAGAGTCAGAGGGTACTCCCTAAGTACTTCAGCAAAAGACTAGTTAAGGAAATTTAGGAAGAAGGCTTCAACCTAAGCATAGTGACCTAAAGAGGAAATGGTGTTGTAACAACAGTCTCACAACAACATCGTATGCACTCCAAGAGAAAGTGGAACCTATCGTGGCTAATGAATGGGAAGAACAAAAATAAGCAAAAGGTGATATTCAAGATCATATGGGTTGTATGGAATTCCACGATGTGTGGGCACTAAGATGAGCCAAGTATCCATGCAACAAGTGGCAGAACGACCAGAAAAAGTAATTGCTTACACTTAAAGAAAGCTGAGAAGGAATTAAAGGAATTATTCGATCAATGATCCGGAGTTAGTTTCATTATGAAATCTAAGATTTTGGAGTATTATCCATGCAACATATATGTTGGCAATCATACAGCCGTAGAAGACTACGGTATAAGTTAAAAGAAATAATTGAGTCCAGGTCATAGACAAAGGATTGAATTGTTAGAAGATTGTATCAAGGATATTCCGTAGCATCCATGAAAGGCTAAAGTAATAACTAATACCATGAGTCACAGATCGGAAGATAGCTTAAGCCTACATAAAGGTTGATCAGAGGGAAAAGGAAACTAAAGAGTTACATCAACTAACTAAATCAGGAGTATGATTATTGGGCCTAGAAAATTATACAAATCGTGATTGAGAACATTGCAGAATCACTCTTAATATTAGAGGTACAAGAGAGATAGTAAAACAACCATACTTTATAACAGCTCTACGAGAACGCCAGTTAGAAGAGTACCAGCCTCATAAAAAGTCAGTACAAAGCTCCCACCGGATTGTGTATGCACCAGAGGTGCAAGTATTATAATAGAGCTTTAAGTTGTGGATGTGAATTATACATATGTGGAAGGGAGGTTATGAAAGAGATAGAAGATGTGATCCGAGATTTTAAGGTAAGTAAAGTAAAGGTGAATAACGTACGAGATACATTGCAGAAGGTTATGAATATTCCATACTTTGAATAGAAGGCTTGGGATGCTATGAAATATAGTTATTGAAGTATAGTATCGCCCATAGGTGGATTAGGCAAGCCACTTCAGATATTCTCTGATGAGACATAGGCGCTAGTGGCAATGTATTACGTAAGAAGATTCAAGAAATTAGTGGTAACTTGTAGATCGACATTGAAGTGAATCAACAATGGATGGATAAAAGTTACAAAGTATGAGATGAGATTAGGCCATCATTCTTAAGATGAACAGTAATGAGAAAGCATTAAAGGACTTATATTTATATACATATGATAAGCAACGAGAGTTACCTGGAGTTTGATAGCAGACCTCAGTAACGGTAGATCAAAGTAAGAGTTATGGTATAGTATTGGAAAAAGTTGGAAAATTGAAGGTTTGGAAGGTTGAGAGGTTGGACTGGGAGTTGACTTTGTTGACGGAGAGTTTGGGACTTGCATGCAGAATTTAAGGTCATCCAGAGTTGACTTGATATGGTTCGTCATGAGTTTTGGGAGTTTAATGTTCATTACTTCATTAGGCATGAATTAGAGTGCAATTAATGGTTTTAATATTTTTTTGTGTTATTTGAGGCATGTATCGTATTTTTGTTTTGGGATTGGTTGGTGTGATTGAACAGGATACTAGGGGCCTCGGGGTTTTTTCGGAGGTTTTAGACCATTTCTCTATGTGTGGGGTTCCTGTTATGATGTCTGGTGTGTTCTTCTTTGTGATTGCGACACACTGGTTGTGTTCGCGTTAGGCTTCTTGATTGACAGGCAAATTATTCTCTGCGTTCGTGAGTTGGTGCACGCGTTTGTGATGCTTTGGAAGGCAGTGGTATTTGCGATCGCGTATTAGGTGACCCATTTGTGTAGAACAGAGGCCACCTTGGGGCATCACGCCTTAAGCCTTCGCGTTGGCAAAAAAGGGGACACACTCGTGTAGGCATGACAGTGTTGGTCCTTGCATCTGTGACCTGGATGTCACGTTCGCGTATAAGGTTTTGGCAGCTTTGGGAGTTTGTTCTTCGCAACCGCGAAGAAATTTCCATGATCGCAAACGGTATGCCTGGGCAAGCTTTAAGTAATCTATTTTTTGATGGGTTTTCTTTTTGACATATTTTGAGTTTTGGAGCTCGGTCTAGTGAAATTTTAGGAGAGCGTTTCATCACAGTTGAAGAGGTACGGGAAGTTTAATCACTTTTGATGTTAGATATTGATTACCCATTAATTATTACACCTAGTTTATGTGAATTTAAGGTGAAATTTGGGGTTTTTAATCTATGTTATTGGAGAGTGAGATTTGATTATATGAGTGTTGATTTGTGGTTGGAATTAGATGAAATTGGTATGGTTGGACTCGTATTTTAATGGGTGATCAAAATTTGTAAATTCTGCCAGGGTTTGGGGTGCGGGCCCAAGGTTGACTATTTTGCGTTGACTTTGTATATTTGATTCAAGACCTTAGCTTTATCATTTATAATTAGTTCTGATGGCTTTTATTGTTGATATTAGGCTTTGACTAGATTCGAGTAGCTTGGAGGCCGATTCATGTGGTAAGGGTTTTTAGAGTCATGATCTCCGCATTTTGAGGTAAGTAACATATCTAAACTTGGATTTGAGGGTAAATATCCCTGGAAACTATGTTATACGAGATGTATTGGGGTGACGCACGCGCTAGGTAATGTGTGTGTGTGTGCACCGGAGTATTCATGATTTGAGATGGCTTTTAGACTATTATGGGGTGTGTTTTTGCGATCATGCCCTGTTATATCCGTGTTTTCTAAACATGTACGATTATTTGAGTTCAGATTCATGTTAGAAATCATGTGTAGATATGTGCTAGTTCTTTGAGACATGATTGTTGGCTTGCCTAGCAAGTAGTGTTAGGTGCCCTCGCGACTCCGGTGAGAGTTGGTTCGTGACAAGTTGGTATCTGAGCAATAGCTTGTTTAGGTATCACGAGTCATGAGCAAGTTTAGTAGAGTCTTCTAGATCGATACGTAGACGTCTGTACTTATCCTTGAGAGGCTACTGAACTACTAGGAAACTTCACTTTCTTGCATTCTTGTCGTGCAGATTTACAATCTTTGAAGTACAAAACTGTAATTTTTCAATCCTCTCATAGATTGAGAGGACACGTTCAGCTGATCAGGCACTAGGACCACCATTCAGGACCACAAGAGGTCAGGGCCGAGGTAGAGGCCGAGTTGGGGCTTGCACTATAATTAGGGTAGCACCTGTGAAGCCACTAGTTGCTTTATTGGAGGATCAGATACCGGATACTTGAGCTGGTGAGACCAGCTCGGACAATGGTGGTACCTATTGTGATACCTGGTCTTTATGAGGCATTAACTTAGATTTTGAGTGTGTGCACGAGCTTAGCTCATGCAGTTTTGATGTCAGTTGCCCCTGCTACCTCAGATGCTAGGAGAGGAGCCCGGACTCACACCGCACGTACTCCAGTGCAGCTAACTTAGGGTTACCACACACCAGGGGTGTTACCAGTTCACCTAGTTGTTACTACTCGGGCCAAGGTTGGTCCACCTACAACTAATAAGGAGCAGAAGATGTTGGAGTGGTTTACAAGGCTTGATCTGCCAGGGTTCAATGGAGGGGAATCAGATGATGCTCAATATTTTCTGGACCAGTGTCAGCAGATTCTTCACAAAACGGACACTAGTGGAGTTGCATCTACTACTTTTCAATTGATAGGGGCAGCCTACTAATGGTGGCAAACCTAAGGATTGAACAGGATAACTGGCGCAGCACAACAGCTATGCTAGGAAGATATGAATTTGACTTAGTACAAGATGCGGTTTGCGAATTTGGCCCGTCATGCAGTATAGTTGGTTTCGGCTGAGAGAGAGAGGATTAGGTGATTCATTAATGGCCTCAAGTGTGGTATACATTACAGTTTTGATGAAGAGGCCGAGAAAAATGCTTGGTTTGACCAGGTGGTCCAGATTGACAGATGCTCTGAGCAAGTTCGCAGGCTTGAGCATGAGGAGCGGGAGGGCAAGAGGCCCCGTATGTTAGGTGGTTTTAGCACTGTCTCATCTGGAGGCCAGCCACATCACAGTAGAGGTCCTCCTTTTAGGCCCGCTCAGATGGCTCATCAGGTTCCTCGTGGTTCATTAGCTAGCCACGGTTCATACATCACTTGTCTGTTTCATTTGTCTTTCAAGGCACTCCCAGCTCAGAGCTTGTACCGTGATCCATCAGTTTAGGGTTTGTCAGAATCAGGTTCTTCTGGTAGTTATTTTAGTTCTTGGGTCTGATTCAGGCCGGACGTTCATTCCCATTGTGAGGTTGTTATGATTGTAGAGGGTTGGGCATGTGAGGAAGTATTTCCCTCGTCATTATAGAGGTCTAGTGCAGTAGAGAGACAAGACTATGTCTCCTAAACCAGTTGCTACACCACCTACTCAGCCAACTCGGGGTGGAGGTCGTAGGGGTTGAGGTCGCTCTAGAGGGGGAGGTTAGTTAGGTGGTGGCCAGGCCCGTTTCTATGAATTTCCCGCAAGACTAGAGGCAATTGGTTCTGATGCTATGATCACAGGTACTATTTCCATTTGCCACAAAGATGTTTCAAAATTATTTGACCGTGGTTCCACTTATTCATATGTGTCATCATACTTTGCTCGTTATTTAGATATGTCTCGTGATTCTTTAGTTATGCATGTTTATGTGTCTACGCCGGTGGGTGATTCTATTATTGTGGACCGTGTATATCGGCCGTGTGTGGTGAGAATTGGGTTATGAGAGGAGAGTTGATCTTTTACTGTATAACATGGTAGATTTTTACATGATTTTAGGCATGGATTGGTTATCACTATATCAATCTATTCTTCATTTTAACACTAAGACCATGATGTTAATGATGCCAAGATTCCCTAGGATTTTGTTGAAAGGTTACCTGGATTATGCTCCTAGTAGGGTGACTTTATAGTTGAAGGCTCAACGGATGGTTGAGAAGGGATGTATGGCGTACTTGGCCTTCCTGAGGGATGTTAATGCTTATACTCCTATCATTGAGTCAATTTTGATAGTGAGAGAATTCCCATATGTGTGTCCAACAGACTTGTCGGGCATGCCACCCACCAGGGACATTGATTTTCGTGTTGACTTTGTGATGGGCACTCAGCCCATCTCTATTCAACTGTATCACATGGAACCTAAAGTGTTTAAAGAGTTGAATGAATAGTTGTAGAAGCTAGTTGATAAGGGCTTCACCAGGCCTAGTGTGTTACCTTGGGGTGTACCAGTTCTATTTGTGAAGAAGAATGGAGTAACAATGAGGATGTGTATTGAATACAAGTAGTTGAAAAAGGTTACTATTAAAAACAAGTACCCACTACCGCGTATTGATGACTTAATCATCTCTAGGGTGCTAGAGTTTCTCGAATATTGATTTGAGATCGGGGTATCATCAGTTGAAGATCCGAGATTCAGATATTCTTAAGACGGCTTTCAGGACCCGCTAGGGTCACTATGAGTTTCTCGTGATCTCTTTTGGGCTGAACAATGCCCCATAAGCCTTTATGAACTTGATGATCAGCATGTTCTAGCCATATCTTGATTCATTCGTCATAGATTTCATTGATGATATATTCGTGTGTTCATGCAGCTAGGAGGATCATGAGGAGCATCTGAGGATCATGCTCCAGACTTTGAGGGAGAAGAAGCTATATGTTAAATTCTCCAAGTGTGAGTGTTGGCTTGACTCAATGGCATTTTTGGGGCATGTGGTATCTAGTGAGGGGATAAAGGTAGATATGAATAATATTGAGGTCATTTAGAATTGACCCAGACCGTCTTCTGCTATTGAGATCAGGAGTTTCCTTCTTTTGACTGGGTATTTTCACCGTTTTGTGGAGGGCTTATCATCCGTTGATGCACCTTTGACTAGATTGATCCATAAGGGTGCCCCTTTCAGGTGGTTGGATGAGTGTGAGAAGATATTTCAGAAAATTAAAACTACCTTGACTATGGCTCCAGTTCTGATTTTGCCTTCGGGATCAGGCTCTTACACGACTTATTGTGATGCTTCGCGAATTGGCATTGGATATGTGTTAATGTAATATGGTAGAGTGATCGTTTATTCTTCGCATCAGTTGAAGTCTAATGAGAAGAACTACCATGTACATGACTTGGAGTTGGCAGCCATTTTTCACGCATTGAAGAATTGGTGGCACTATCTCTATGACATGTCTTTTGAGTTGTTCACAAATCATAAGAGTCTTCAGCATTTGTTCAAGAAGAAAGATCTAAAATTGAGGAAATGGAGGTGGTTAGATATACTAAAGGATTATGATATCACAATTCTGATCCAGGGAAGGCAACTTGGTGACCGATGCTTTGAGTAGGAGCTTGAGAGCATCGGGAGTCTCGCTTATATTTTAGCTGGGGAGCGACCATTAACATTGGATGTTCAGGCTCTGGCCAATAGGTTTGTGAGGTTGGATATTTTGGAGCCTAGGTGGGATCTTGTTTGCGTGGTTTCATTGGCCTTCTTTGTTTAAGTGCATCAAGGCGCGTCAGTATGATGATTGCCACTTGTTTGTCCTGAAGGACACAGTGCATCACGATAATGCTAAGGAGGTTACTATTGGAGATGATGGGGTATTTAGGATGCAGGGTTAGATCTGTGTTCCAAATTGGGTTGCGTGAGTTGATTCTTGAGGAGGCACATAATTTTCGGTATTTCATTCATTCGGGTGCTGCGAAGATATATCAGGATTTGAGGTAGCACTATTGGTGGCGGAGAATGAATAAAGATATTTTTGAGTATGACGCTCGTTATTTGAACAACCAACAGGTGAACTACGGGCGCCAGAGACACGATGATTTTCTTTAGATGCTTAATATTCCAGAGTGCAAGTGGAAGCGCATCATGATGAATTTTGTAGTTGGACTTCCATGGACCTTCAGGAAATTTGATCCAATGGGTTATTGTGGACAGATTGACCAAGTTTTTACTTTTCATTCCAGTTATGACTACCTACTCTTTAGAGAAGCTGGCTTGAATTTACATTTGTGATATAGTTCGCCTTCATGTTGTGCATGTATCTATTATCTCGCATCGAGGTACTCATTACACATCACAATTTTGGAGAGCGGTGCAGCGAGTGTTGGGCACAGAGGTAGAGCTAAGTACAACATTTAATCCCTAGACAGACGGGCAGTCCGAGCGCATTATTCAGATCATAGAAAACATGTTATGCCCCTGTGTTATTGATTTTGGAAGTTCATGGGATTAGTTTCTGCCATTACTAGAGTTCGCCTGCAATATGAGGTTTTAATCGAGTATACAGATGGCTCCTAATGATGCCTTATATGGGAGGAGATATCGTTCTCCGGTTGGTTGGTTTAAGCTTGGGGAGGCTAGGTTGTTGGGCACTGATTAGGTATGTGATGCCTAGGAGAGGGTGAAGGTGATTTAGGAGCGACTTCGTACAGAACAGTCTATGCAGAAGAGTTATGCTGACAGGAAATCTCGCGATATTTAATATATGGTATGCGAGGAGGTTCTACGCAGAGTTTCACCAATGAAGGGTGTGACGAGATCCAGGAAGAGGGGGAAATTGAGCCTCGTGTATATTGGTCATTTTGAGGTTCTTGAAAGGGTTGGAGATGTGGTCTACAAACTTTCCTTACCACCTAGTCTCTCGAGTGTTCAACCAGTATTTCATGTTTCGATACTTTGGAAGTATTATGTTTATCCGTCATATGTTTTGGACTTCAGCACGGTACAGCTATATGGAGATTTGACCTATGATGTGGAATATGTGGCCATTTTGGACCGACATGTTCAAAAGTTGAGGTCGAAGAACATATCTTTGGTGAAGGTGAATTGGAGGGGTCAGCAAGTTAAGGAGGCTATATAACTGAGCAAGAGATACAAAGAAGATATCCACAACTATTTGAGACTCGAGGTATGATTCTAGACCTGTTCAAGGTCGAAATTTTGTTTAAGAGGGGAAGAATTTAACGACCCGACCGACTATTTCAATATATTAGTCAAGTTCCCCTATTTGATTCATTACTTATGTGTAATTGTGCTTATGTGACTTTCTGGGGTGGTTGGTGTGGTTTTAGGGAGATTTTGGATTGAATTGAGACACTTAATCCCAAGGTTGGAAGCATAAGTTGTAAGAGTTGAACAGAGATTGACTTTTGTGTAGAAGACCCCAGAATGGAGTTTTGATGGTTCCAATAGCTTCATATGGAGATTTTTGGCGAAATTTTAAAAGTTAAAGGTTTGAAGGTTGAGAGGTTTGACTATGAGTTGAATTTGTTGATATCGGGTTCAAATTTTGGTTTCAGGAGTTATATTAGTTCTGTTGTATCATTGGGACTTGCATGAAAAATTTGAGGTCATTCAGAGTTGATTTGATATGGTGTGGCATGCGTTTTGGGAGATTAAAGTATTGGGGTGGTTTTGATGTTGTTTTGTGTGATTTGAGGCCTCGAGTATGTTAGTGTTGTGTTTTCGGATTGGTTAGTGTGATTGGACGGGGTCCCGAGGGCCTCGGGTATGTTTCAGATGGGTTTCAGACCATTTCTCTAAGTGTTGGGTTGCTATTATGATGTCTGGTGTAATCTTCTACGTGATCGCAACACGATGGTCGCGTTCGCATAAGGTTCTTGGTTCACAGGCGAATTATTCTTCGCCTTTGCGAGTTGGTCCACCTATTCACGATGCTTTAGAAAGTAGTGGCCTTCGCGATCGCATATGGGGCGACGCGTTCATGTAGAAGAGAAGATTGCTTGGGGGCATCACGCCTTAAACCTTTGCGTTCGCGGAAGAGGGGATGCCTTCGCGTAGGCATGGTAATGTTGGTCATCGTGTTCGCGACCTGGATGTCGCATTTGTATAGGAGGTTTTGGCAGCTTTGGGAGTTTTTTCATCGCGATCGCGAAGGCATTTCCGCGATCACGAAGGGAATTCCTGGGCAGACTTTAAGTACTCTATTTTTCGAGGGTTTTTGTCTTTTTAATATATTTTGAGTTGTGAAGCTCGGTCTAGGGCGAATTTTGGAGAGATTTTAATCCCAATTGAAAATATAAGTGAAGCTTAATCACTTATGATGTTAGATATTGTTTACCCATTCATTATTGCACCTAGTTTATATTAATTTTGAGGTGAAATTTGGGGGATTTTAAGCTATGTTATTGGAGAGTGAGATTTGATGATTTGTGTCATGCCCCAAACCTGAAGAGGCGTGACCGGCACCCTGTGCCATACTCGGGCCGAGCATACCACTCTATAACTTTGAACTCTTGAGGGGTAACCCTCAACTTAGGCCGATGAGGCCATATTCTGAATCATCTGAAAATAACGTCTAGATCCAGCAATACCAAACTAAACATCTACATAGGGCTGGTAAAGCCACAATACTGATATAAAAAAATATGCAGGACTCATCTACAAGCCTCTAGAAATAAGTGAATTGTATCATGGTCGTGACAGGGCCTCGACCTACCAATCAAACATGTATATATAAAATGGACTCCAACGTATAGACCTAGTAACTCCGAGAAGTGGAGCTTACCAACCAAGTTGATGCTTGACTTTTTCTGCTATAGCGGTCTATCCAGCTGTCTATCAGGACCTGCAAGCATGAAATGCATCATCCCCAAAAAAGGGACGTCAGTACGAAATAATGTACCGAGTATTTAAGGCAACATGATAACTAAAATCTGAAACTGAACAAATAATATTATAGCTTAAAGTACCTGGGAGTCAAATATAATTTGAACATATGCTTACCTGCTGATACTGACTCATCTCTCTCAATATAGTAAGTAAATTAGATGTCCGACCCTATAAGGCTAGATAAGTGTAACTGCTCTGCTGTAGTAGGCTCGCTCATAGGCGCTCGGCCATAGTAGACTCGATATATAACTTACCATCTGATCTGAGGTTTCCCAATAGGGGCCTGCCCACCGATTATAGCTCCATGGTGGTGAAAATACTGTAATATTGTATATATATATACTCTTTGATCTTTTAGCTAAAAGAAGACAAAATTAAGCTGAATATGAAGTCTCGATAAGGGAAAATACAGTAAATGAGACTAGGGTAATGTACATAAGTTCACGAATACGAACTTCTCTTTATGCCTCGTTATCAAACTCTATAGTTACGGGACCATGCCAAAATAAGGAAAGGTTTAGCCTTAACATACCTTGTCACAATCTTTCCAATAACCAAATTGAACTCACCTATTCGCACCTTAATCTAAAACCGCTATAATAATACTATCATTAAGTTACAAAAGGGACAACTATCGCACAACGAACGGCAAGCTTATTTTGTATTAAAATGGGCAACATCTCCCCTATAATCCTTACTTCCTCCAAATTCAAGATAAAACCATCAACACAAGAACACAACGATATCAACACGTATCCATTATTTTCCAACCTTATATACACCATAAAATAATGCAAAACAACCCAACATACCCCAATTTCTACATACACAAAACGACAACCGTAGTAGTGTCAAACATCCCGAAAATGTTACGACGAACGACCAGCCCACCACCCTGAAATTATGTGGTGATTCTCCAAAACCTTCCTCCTACAAAACTCTACAAAACAGTATTAAAACACACAGCCCAACAGCAACACAAAGCAGTCCACAAAACAGTCTGCAACAAGTGAATAACTCGAACTCAGAGCTTCTGATCACCATCTCGTGAGTTCTTACAAATATAGACCAACTTACCATGAATTTACATCAGAAACAAATGGATGAAAGAGAGCAGTAAACTTACTTTATTTGTTGGATAACTCAGCTTCTATCTTTGGTCTTCAAACGCTAGGTTTTACCTCCAATTAGAACTTGAAAGGGAGAGAAAATCAATTCGGGTTTGTGGGAAACCTTTGGGAGGCCTTTTGCAAAGCTTATGTCTAGTTATTATGCCCTATTATCCGTCTAATATATGGAGGAAATAGGACTGTAAAAAGACTCTTTTGATGACCCGAAATGGCCATTTTCGGACTCTCATTTAAGCAAGTAGGTGACACACCTACTTGTCACCTAGCAGCTTGCGCAATGTCGCAAAAACACCCATATCTGGCTACTCCGATGACATATTGACAAACGATTTAATGTGTTAGAAAATAAACTCATATATCGTAAATTTTATGGGTGGACCACCCCATAACGCTAAGTATATTAGGATACAATCCCTGTTACATTTGACCTAAATTTCATTAAAGCTTATGAATGTAACTTGTGATGATCTTTGCCAACTTTTGTTCCACAACTCGCTTGACTTCAAAACATAACACAAGACTACAATAAGATAAAAATAACTATTAAGATAACCTCCTTATCATTTTGATCACCCTATTCTCACCCCAAAAGTACATGTTATAACATTCCCAACTTGTTGACTTTCGACGAAACTAATTTTCTTCAATTGGTTTAGCTTCTAAAACTTCCAACCATCTTGGTACTTGCAGTCCACAATCTTAAATATTTTTAACCTCCAAGTTACATGATTAACTTACTTTATGTACTTTCAAATATGATCTCATTTTAGAGCTTACATCAATTGACTTATGACGTACTCTTATGTACGAAAACATGGGGTGTAACATCATCATCCCCCCTTTGGAACATTCGTCCTTGAATGTTGACTGATACGTTTATCAGTCTCATATCTATTAGCTCGTACAAATAATATAGTATTGTCCTTGACATCTAGGAAACTATTCTGTGAATAAATCCAAAGCCCAGGGCATTCCCCCTTTAGGCTTCTTTCTCGCACCACGAAGTGTGGTCGGAATTCTTCCAATCTCATTATTTTTTCTACCTCTATCGTGCAACATGTACGACTCTTTCCCTGTATGTGCGCCAATGCGACTCTTCTCTCCTTTTTTTCTCTAGCTATTATCCAATCTCTAGGCCTCACTTTGTGAAAACATATAGAATTATGAAATATTGTCCCTCTAGGCATCTATAGGTGTTTTGAAGTCCTTCACTTGGTACTTTGTCGAACTTACGACTATCATTATAGCCTTGGTTATCTATCCTTGCGAATTTACTACATCTAGGTAGGTCATACTATACCAAAACACTTACTTCAATTTATTATTACCGAGGTTTGCTACCCAACTCCAGGTTACCCTTTCGCTGCTTATCCTATTTGTATGAATCTAAGTCCTTTAGTTCTTCCTCATTATTGTTCACGTTATGAATGACAGCCTAATCTCATCTCATACTTTGGAACTTATATCCATCTATTTTTTATTCTCCTTAATGTTGATCTATAATCTTCCACTGAAAACTTGAAACCTGTTATGTAATATACTGTCACTATGGCTCATGTCTCATCAGGGAGTATCTGAAGTTATCTGCCTGATCCACCTAAGGATGATACAATATTTCATTAATCGTATTTCATTGCATCACAACGTTGTTCATCTTATGGGGGTATTCTCATCCTATGCAATTCATGAAATCCCTTTTTCTCTATATCTTTACTCAATCGAAGTCCTAAATGTCATCCACTTATCGTTTATCACAATTACACCCTTATTCTACTACCAGGACAGCATTCGCTCTTTTCCAAATACCCCTAGTCTTAAACTCCTCCGAGTTTATTCCAGTTATACAGGGCTTTTTATAATTTATGGGAACCATCAGCTCTCTTGTTTTGACGGGCTTAATACTAAGGCCTTCCTATTCTCCTCACCTTCTCATTCACCTTTTCTTATCCTTACTCATGTATACCTAAAACCTTTTTTCTCTACCATACTTTAGCTTACGACCTACAGATATCTATTTATACTACTCGCAACCTTCCTTTAACTTGCTAGCACCATAGATTTACTTATGTTATTCTGGAAGTTCAAGTGAGACATCACATCATCTTTAACCCTTCTTACTCTCTTAACTATACCTCTCGCTACCTGGAAACCATAGGCTAGAAGGTATGCCACTAAAGGCACCACTATAATTTGTGGATTTACAATCACAGCGCATTAGCCATCTATCTGAAGTGTGGACTACTCACTGCCTTCTGCACTTGAGTATCTCGTACCTTCTTCACCTTTACCTTACTTACCTTTATATTTTCGCATCGTACTTTATGTCTCTTTCATAACCACCCTTCCACATATGTGGAATTCACATCCACAACTTGAAGCTCTACTATAATACTTGCACCTCTAGTGCATACACAATCTGGCAGGAGATTCATACTTACTCCTTATGAGGCTAGTACTTTTCTAATTGGATTTATCGTAGAGCATTTATAGAATATGGTTGATGTACTATCTCTCTTGTACCTCTGATATTAAGAGTGATTCTACGGTGTTTTGAATCACCATTTCTATAATTGTTTAGGTATAATAATAAGACTCCTGATTCACATAGTTGATGTAACTCTTTAGTTTCCTCTTCTTTCTCAGCCTTTAAGTAGGCTTGAGTTATCTTCCGATCTGCGGCTCAGGGTTTTAGTTATTACTCTAGCCTTTTGTAGACTCTATGGAACATCCATGATATAACTTTCTAACAATTCAAGCCCTTTTCTGTAACGTGGACTCAATTCTTTCTTTTAACCTATACCAAAGTCTCCCATAACTGTATGAATGTCAACATATGTATTGTATGGATAGTACTCTGAAATCCTGAGTGCGGTCATAACGTAACTAAATTTGGGTTGTGTATCAAATAATTTCTTTCGTGTCTTCTTAGCTTTCTATAAAAGTAAGGAATTACTTCTCCTGGTTGTTCTGCCACTTGTTGCATGAATACTGGGCTTATCTTAGTGCCCACACCTATTGGAATTTCGTGCAACTCATTTGATATAGAATATTACTTTTGACTTTACTTCTCGTTCCTTTGTCACGACAGGTGCCACTTTGTTGTAGAGTGCATACAATGTCGTAGTGAGATTTTTGTTACAAGATCATTTCTTCTTTAGGTCACTATGCTTATGTTGAAGCCTTCTTCCTTATTTCCTTAGCTAGTCTTTTGTTATGGCACTTAGGGAAGACCCTCTGACTCTTGTAAAGTTGGGAGCTTTCTACATCGTATACCCGACGAAATGTTTGATGTACTTACTCATCAATAATTATCCTTAATTACTTATCTTTGCACCCTTATGCTTGTAGGGTTACTTCTGAACTGAAATTTCGATTGTCTCCCTAGTGGCACTCTCTTTTATTTCCATAACACTTATACGCTACCTTTTCATACTTTAGCTCGTATCTGAATATTTCTCAAGGATTGTGATGTCGTATCTGCGAGATTGAATTTCCTATGTTGGGTTTTACTACGTTTATCTTGCATGATCTACTAATTTATCTGAGACCACTTGTCTAGGCATAGCTAAGATCTTCCTGAATCAACTACTAACTACTCGTCAGTCC
This sequence comes from Nicotiana knightiana, assembly GCA_005239525.1. Classification (NCBI taxonomy): domain Eukaryota; kingdom Viridiplantae; phylum Streptophyta; class Magnoliopsida; order Solanales; family Solanaceae; genus Nicotiana; species Nicotiana knightiana. The sequence goes on from ML413261.1 coordinate 49,972, forward strand.
ATGCTCATGTTTATATTCTGCATAACCTCTCTTGGGTTATGTCTTTTGTCTTAACTTACCTTTTGCACTGGCTAAGGTTCTGTTACTAACATGTTTACTTCCATTGTAGGTAACGTATTTTGGTTCAAAGCCCTGCGTGCTCTACGTATGGAAGAAAAGGAACTGAGAGATACCACGATCTTTAGTATTCCTGCTATCCCAAAGAGCGGGGAAGGCTAGAAGGAAGGGATTGAGCTTGAAGGCTTTCAGGCTTTCCCAGACTCATCTCGCCGGCGAAATTCTATTATCTGTCCTACCTCCTATGAGCCCTAACCAGACCAAGCTTCCTTAGCGTATTGAGCCTACCTATTCAAGAGAACAGAGCCTAGCTACAATGGTATTTATTCCCCTTTCGATGTTCATTCGCACTTATTTATCAATAACATCTGGTGTGGGAACCCTTATTGCCTCTTCCAGGCGTCGTTCTTGCATAATGTGTGGAGTCTTAGCATATCTATAGAATCTGAATAAATGCAATATCATTCCTTTCGCCATTTTACCACATTCTTCCTTTACTATTTCATAGTTACCTGAACCACTTAACTCCGACTTAATATGTTATCACACCATCTTTCTCCCTCTAGCGGAATATTAACATTTAACGGTATGAAGATTTACTTATAAATCTTTTACTTCTTCATCTTTGACGTCATTTCACGTCTTCACTAACTCTTACTCGCTTTGCAGTAACCCTTCTGTGCCTCGTATAACTGAATTTCTTATGCACGAGGGTGACACCTAGTGTAACTAGCACACTTAGTCCCTTAAAATTAACTTTGCTCATAGTGCTTACTTTCGGGAAGCGTCTTCCTGAATTACCTTTAAAGGTTATTCTTCCGTTGTCTATTCTATTATTGCCGGAACGTGATCTCTGAAATTCTCACTATGCCGACTATTATAAAATCCTTTGGTCCCTAAATCATGTTCGATTTTTTTTCTTATTTACTAACCCACACTAATTTTTATTACTCTGGAGGTTTAACTTAGCCTTCTAGTAATCATGCTGGAATCACCAAATCATTTCTCGAAATAAGGATATGACTTTATGGCTTATACTTTTTATGGGCTCAAGGCCTGTCACCTGTTGTCTTTTCCTTCACTTGACTATAGACTCTATCTTCAGTCATATTTTGAATTACTGTTATCACAAATTTATCACATCTTACTCATAATACTTCATTTACTCTCTTCTTATTCTCCTGCTAATATCTCAGTCTATTACCTTATTCTGAAAATTTCAACAAAAAATTCTTTGGCTTTTAGCTCCCCTTGTGCCATCTACTAGCTCTTCGAGTCACCTAAAATTCTCTCTTGACTAGGAACGAGAGCCATACTAAGGTAAATATTTATCCCTTCTAGGATTCCATTGTCTGTCTTCTGAAATTTCCAAACATTCTAATATTCATATCTGACTATTCTATTCTAGAATGCACCATCCGGGTGTCTCACAAGGATATCTATTTCCATGTTTGCACTATCCTTCGAAATTATTATCTAATGATAACAATCTATCCACCATTTTGGGTTACTCTAACCCAAGCTGGATCTGGATGTCCCATCTTTCTCTTAAACAATAAATGTTAGCTCCCATAGGGCATTATTGAGATGGGTGTGGCCAATTGTATATATTTGTGTTAATGCAAAAAGTAACTCACAATGCTTATATTTCTCTGCCTGAATTGTAAATATTAATAATCTTCACTAGCTGGGTACCATGTACCACGTACTCTTCTTCACCTTGCTTCTTTTACTTGTTGAAAGTTGTGTCTACCTTCTGATTCTCTTATTGCTTTTTACCATATAGGTGGATAGATATTCATGCCTTAGGGTTCCTTATCAAGAAGCTTACACGTCCTAGTACACGCATGATCTGTTGAAGACCTCACATTTACTCATTATAAGCATGATGCAAAATCGAGTTCTTCTGACTCAACTCTTTTACAGCCACATTCAATCTATCACACACTATCTTTCTGGATGTAGGTATCATTGTATTTCGAATAAAATAAAAGTAAGGAGTTTGAATCTTACAACTGAGCTCTACCACACGATCTACAGTAAGAAGAAAGATTGAAAGTCCTAAATTCCCTACAGCCTCCTGCTTATAAGTGTTGTGCACAACACACCCATAACAAGACTCTACTAGACACGGCTTGTAGACTCCCTAGGATAGAACTGCTCAGATATCATGTTTTTCTCGCCCTAAACCTGAAGACGTGTCGCTGACACCCGGTTCCATACTCAGCCCAAGCGTACCACTCTGTAACTGTGAACTCTGGAGGGGTAACCCTCAACTTAGGCCGATGAGGCCATATTCTGAATCATCTTAAAATAACGTCTACATCCATCAATACCAAACTAAATATCTACATAGGGCTGGTAAAGCCACAATACTGATATAAAAAAATATACAAGACTCGTCTACAAGCCTCTAGGAATAACTGAATTGTATCATGGTCGGGACAGGCCTCGACCTACCCATCAAACCTAAATATATAAAATGGACTCTAAGGTATAGACCGGGTAACTCCGAGGAAGTGGAGCATACAAGCCAAGCTTATGTTTGACTTTGTCTACTGGGACAGTCTATCCAGCTGTCTATCAAGACCTACATGCGAAAGCCAGCGTCCCTAGTAAAAGAGACGTCAGTACGAAAAAAATGTACCGAGTATGTAAGGCAACAGGATAACTGAAATCTAAAACTGAACTAATAATATTATAGCTGAAAGTACCTGAGAGTCAAATATAATTTGAAGATATGCTTACATGTTGATACAGACTCATCTCTCTCAATATAGTAAGTAAAATAGTTGTTTGACCCTATACGTCTCAGTATGTGTAACTGCTCTGCCGTAGTAGGCTCGTTCATAGGCGCTCAGCCATACTAGACTCAATATCTAGGCCATTCTGGGCTTGCTCGTAGGCACTCGGCAGTAGCCTCAGTATATAACTTACCATCTGATCTGACGTTGCCCAATAGGGGCCTGCCCACCAATTATAGCTCGATGGTGGTGAAAATACTGTAATACTATATATATATATATACACACACACACTCTCTCTCTGTTCTCTTGGCTGAAAAAATACAATACTAAGCTGAATATGAAGTCCTGCTAAGAGAGAATATTGTAACTTATGAGACTAGAATAATGTACATAAGTTCATGAATACGAACTTCTCTTTATGCCTCATTATCAAACTCATGTAGTTACTGGATCATGCCAAAATGAACAAAGGTTTAGCCATAACATACCTTATAAATCTTTAATCACCAAGTTGAACTCACCTCTTTGCACCTTAATCTAAAATAACGATAATAATACTATCATTAAGTTACAAAAGGTACAACTATCGCACAATGAACGACAAGCTTATTTTATATTAAAACGGGCAACATCTCCCCTATAATCCTTACTTCCTCCAAATTAAAGATAATACCAAAAATACAAGAACACAACAATATCAACATATATTCATTATTTTCCAACCTTCTATACACCATAAAAAACTAAAAAATATCCCAACACACCCCAATCTCTTTATACACAAAACGATCATTGTAGTAGTGTCAAACAGCCCGAAAATGTTACGATGAATGACCAGCCCACCACCCTGAGTTTATGTAGTTATTATCCACACCCTTCATCCTCCAAAACTCTACAAAATATTAGTAAAACACATAGACCAACAGCAACACAAAACTGTCCACAAAACAGTCCGCTACAAGTGAATAACGCGAACTCACAGCTTCCGATCACTGTCCCGTGAGTTCTTACAAATATAGAATGACTTACCATGAATTTAAAGAATAAGAAAATGGATGAAATAGTTCAGTAAACTTACTTTATTTTTTGGATAACTCATCTTCAATCTTGGTTATTCAAACTCTAGGTTTTACCTCCAATTAGAATTTGAAAGGGAGAGAATCAATTAGGGTTTGTGGGAAATTTATAGGAGGAATTTTGCAGAGCTTATGTCTGGTTATTATACCCTATTATCAGTATAATATATGAATAAAATAGGCCTTTAAAATTCCTCTTTGGACGACCCGAAATGGCCCATCTTCGGACTCTCATTTAAGCAAATAGGTGACACACCTACTTGTCACCATGCAGCTTGCGCAGGCTTGAAAAAACACCCATATCTCACTACTCCAATGTCGTATTGACAAAAGGTTTAATATGTTAGAAAATAGACTCATATATATTCAATAATATTGGTTTAATACCCCATAACTCTAAGTATATTGGGAGAAACTCGCAGATACATTTAACCTAAATTTCAGTAAAACTTATGAATGTAATTTGTGATGATCTTCGTCAACTTTTGTTCCACAACTTGCTTGACTTCAAAACATAACACACGAATATAATAAGACAAAAATAACTCTTAAAATAACCTCCTTATAATTTTGAGCACCCTAGTCTCACTCCAAAAGTATATGTTATAGCATTCCCAACTTGTCGACTTTCGACGAAACTTATTTTCTTCAGTTGGTTTAGCTTTAAAGCCTTCCAACCCTCGTGGTACTTGTAGTCCATCTTAAATATTAGTAACCTACGAGTTAACATGAATAACTTATTTTATGTACTTTCAAAGATGATCTCGTTTCAGATCTTACATTAATCGACTTATGACGTACTCCTACGTACGAAAACATGGGGTGTAACAATTTGAAGGTCGATTTGTGATTGGAATTAGACAACATTGGTATGGTGGACTCGTATTTGAATGGGTGTTTGGAATTTGTGAAATTTTCCAGGTTCTGGGGTGCAATCCAGGGTTGATTTTTTGTTGACTTTGCATATTTGATTCAAGACCTTAACTTTATCATTTGGGTTTATTTTAGATGGATTTTATTGATGATGTTAAGTTGCTTTAGATTCGAGTCGCTCAGAGACTGATTTGCGTCGAAAGGGATTTTTGGAGTATTGATCTCCGCATTTTGAGCTATGTAACACATCCAAACTTGGATTTGAGGGTATATATCCATGAGAGCTATGTTATACGAGATGTATTGGGGTGACGCACGCGCTAGGTGATGGGCGTGTGTGCACGCACCGGAGTATTCATGATTTGAGATGGCTTTTAAACTACTATGGGATATCTTTTGTCTATCATGCCTTGTTATATCCGTGTTTTCTGAACCTAAATGATTATTTGAGTTCTGATTCATATTAGAAACTATGTCTAAGTTATGTGGTAGTTGTTTGAGACATTATAATTCTATACATGCTATTTTTGAGCTATTTGCCTTAATTGTTTCCACACATGTTGCTCATGTCTCATATGTGTAACATTGTTGAGTTGAGTACTGTGAGATGTGGTTAACTGAGACTAGATAAGTTGATGACTGAGTTTGGACCATAGAGCCGATTTAATATTGATTTTGAGGTGAAGGGTATGCCAGGATCATTTTGGGCTAAGTGTTACTGATTTGGGCCAACGCGTGCACCAGACCCTACTATTGGGCTATGTGATTATGATTTAGTGCTTGGGAAGGATCCGCCCCTCTTGAGTCTGACATGCCAGTATTGGGCGCATGCACAGTGCTATATATATGTGCTTTGATAAGGGGCATTTATGTCAGGCACCCGTACAATGCTAAGTGTTAATGCGTGTGATAGCGAGGGCCTTGTGCCAGGAACCGTGAGTGTGCTAAGTGTTGTTATTTTTTATGGCTTCACATGATTATATTGAGTAGAAAGTTTTACATGACATGTAGGCATCAAGACGTATTCCCCTTATGCTAGATGGTAAAAGAAATATTTTTATCTATGTTGGGCTTTAACTATTATACTTGGAAAGCATGTCTAACTTCCTGAAATGTGAACGGGTTGAACATGATATCATTGAGTTATTCATTAATATTGTTTCCTTTATATCTTGAGCTATTATTGGTTCTTGATATTGGTCTTCGACTGTTTCTTCTGAGCTCGTCACTACTTTCAATCCAAGGTTAGATTTGTTACTTATTAAGTGCATGGGGTCAGTTGTACTCATACTACACTCTATGTTTTGTGTGTAGATCCAGGTACTTACGGACATGGTGATTGCTAGAATTTTCTTGGTACCAACTGTTGGGAGACTCTGAGGTAGTTTCTATGTCGTCCGCAGACCTTGAAGTTCTCTTTCAGTACTTCTGTCATTACTGTTCTATAGTTTAGACAATTGTATTAAGTATTTGTCCTTGTATTTTGATACTCAAGAGCCTGTCATGGGCGGCTTTTTAGCCATGCCCCGTGACCCCTTGGACGTTCCCCACGGCGTCCTAGCAAGCCTCCCAGCGCCTATCACCAAGGACGGTCCCCTGGTCTTGGTTGTGCCAAGAAACAAACGTGCATGTGCCTCTGTCGCCCCATCGATATCCCTCGCCAGCACTCATCTGCAAGTAGATGCCAACAACGCCTCGTGTAAACAACGCCGCGATGCCAAAGACAAGGTTACTGACAACGGACATGTTTCTACCTTGTAGAAAACTAAGTCCTTTTCATTGTAAATATAGAGTAGTTTTATTTCATGTACTTCCATTATGTTCCTCTAGCTTAGTTAGGTCAAGTATTGTAACTTTGGTTTATTTTTTTAAGAACTATTAGGGGGGATCAAGCAATCAAACTTTCAAGAAAGCAAATAATTCTCTGTACTTGTCTCTCCCCCTCGACAGCGTGTTGCTTTTCTGTAATAGCTTTCATTAATGCAATCAAGCTTTCTTTCATTCTCAATTCTTATTTTTGTTCTCTCAATTTCTTTTGACATTTGTTTTCATACGACACTGACAATCTTACCTAGCATACGGAGGGTACGTCAGTTGGTGGACAGTAACTATGCACTGACATCGGTTTCTTAACCTTACATCGGAATCTCAAGAAGGCACCTCGTAATAGTTGGTATTAGAGCCTAGGCTCAATATCGTACGAGGGAACACATTTTCATTACCACCATTTCTTACCATGATGAATCACGGGGACAACATTGCATCCCTTGAAGAGACGGTTGAAATATTACGGCCTATTGTGGATATGGTTCCTGAAATAAGAACCAGCCTAGTGCAAAGGTTGGACGACCTGGACTGCAGAATGATCCATGCTGAAGTTGACATAGAAAACATAAGTCGCGACTCTGAAGGAGACCGGCAAACGATGGCCACAGAGGCGACCAAAATTTTTGGTAAATTCAAAGGCCTCTAACAGGAGAGTGCCAAGGATTTAGCCTATAGGGAGCAAGAGGCGTACAAGGTGCCTTCCATGCAACAAACTATAAACAACTTGATAGGCCAGCTCAATGTCGTCAATGCTTCTTTACATGGCCAGCTTCGAGGAGGCGGAAACCAAATCGGGGATGCTGTGAACCTCGCCCTCGTGGCAGAAAGAAAATTCTTGAGCCAAAGTTGTACAGTGGAGCTCAGAATGCTAAAGAAGTAGAAAACTTCATCTTCGACATCGAACAGTACTTCGATGTCGTCCGAGGCCTAGAAGTAACTAAGAAGGTAGCGATTGTTGCCATGTATCTTCAGGGTGATGCTAAACTTTGGTGGTGGGTGAAGTATGAAGCCATCAAGTCTGGTGAAGATGCTCTACAGACATGGGAAAAACTAAAGGCAGCAATACGCCTACAGTTCTTCCCCAAAAATGTTGAGAACATTGTGAGGAGAAAGCTACGGGAGCTCCGCCAGACAAAATCAGTGCGGGATTACGTGCGAGAATTCTCCGTGCTCATGCTGAACATACGTGACATGAGGGACAAAGAAAAACTCTTCACATTCCTGGAAGGGTTGAAACCTTATGCCCGTATGGAGCTGCAAAGACAAAGGGTAGATACCTTACCCAAGGCAATCCAAGTAGCGGAATACCTTGGGTACTATAAAGTGGAAACTCGGAAGGATAGGCCTCAACCGCCTGTCCGAGTGGGATACAAAGAGGGCCAGCCTGCAATGGTGTCCCTAGCAGAAATGGAGGAGATCGGAGTGCAAACAAGTCTAAGGCTCCTTCCTCAAGCAGCAATAGTGTTGTGTCAAATAATAATGATCGGGGTAGAAATCCCCCTCCAGGATGCCAACATTGTGGTGGACACATTGGAATAATGAATGCCCACATACACAGAGGAATACCCATCAAGCTTTTTCTAATGGGACGGATGACAAGCCTTTTCAAAGACTAACCGGTAAGGTGAAGTACCAATAGGGGTTTTGTACGCCGTGCGGTATTCCCACAATGCATCATCTAGATTCTTTGAACAGTCGGTCATGTTGGCATTAACAGTCTTTGCTAGAATGTTCTTTATCTCCCGGTTGGAAACTTCAACTTGGCCACTTGATTGGGGGTGATAAGGAGTGGCCACCTTATGCTTGACGCCATAGTTCTCTAGTAGCCCCGTGAAAGCCTTGTTACAGAAGTGAGAACCGCCATCACTAAGAATGGCTCTAGGAGTGCCCAAACCATGTTAATATATTTTTCTTTAAGAATGTGGTTGCACACCTTGCCTCATTATTTGGTAGGGAAATTGCTTCAACCCACTTAGACACATAGTCTACAGTCACCAGGATGTATTTCATGCCACATGAACTTACAAAGGGTCCCATAAAGTCAATTCCCAACACATCAAAGATCGCTACCTCCATCACAAAGTGCATTGGCATTTCATGCCTCTTAGAGAGTGATCCCTGCCTCTGACATTTGTCACAAGCCTTGACCATTTGATTTGCATCTTGATAAATCGACGGCCAATAATAGCCACGTTCAAGTACCTTTGCGCCGTTCGATTACCTCCATGATGACCCCCAACCAATGAGTCATGGCATGCCTTTAGAATTGGCATCATCTCTTATTCTGGAACGCACCTCCTAATGATGTTATCAGCACAAATGCGGAACAAGAATGGTTCTTCCCAATAATATTGCTTGCACTCTCTCAAAAACTTATTCTTTTGGTAAGATTCCAGTCCATCCGGAATGAGTTCACTAACCAAGTAGTTATCAATATCGGCGTACCAAGGAGTAGATGAAGAAGACAATGCCAAAATATGCTCATCAGGGAAAGCATCATTGATGTCAAGATTTTCCTTCGGTCGCCCGTCTTCTTCAAGCCTAGAGAGATGATCTGCTACTTGGTTTTCTGTGCCCTCACGGTTCTTGACCTCAAAGTCACATTCTTGCAATAGGAGGACCCACCGGATTAACCTGCATTTGGCATATTTCTTTGCCATGAAATAGCTAAGAGCGCCATGGTCGGTATACACCACCCCTAGACCCCAACAAATAAGCTCAGAACTTTTCAAAAGCATATACAATGGCAAGAAGCTCTTGCTCTGTCACAGTATATTTCACTTGTGCCCCATTGAGTGTCTTGCTTGCATAATAAAAAGGATGAATAACCTTGTTATGTCGTTGACCCAGAACTGCTCCAATAGCTACACCACTGGCGTCATGCATGAGCTCGAAAGGAAGAGACCGATCCGGTGTGACAATAATGGGTGTCGTGGTGAGCTTCTATTTTAGCTCCTCAAATGCCTTAAGTCACTTTTCATCAAACACAAACGTGGCGTCTTTTTCAAGGAGCTTGCACATAGGATTGTAGTTTTTGAGAAGTCCTTGATAAAACGCCGATAAAATCTGACATGCCCTAAAAAGCTTCGGACACCTTTTATCGATGCTGGTGGAGGAAGTTTGGAGATGATTTCAACTTTTGCTCGATCAACCTCTATGCCGTGTTTTGAAATCTTGTGCCCCAAGACAATGCCTTCATCCACCATGAAGTGGAATTTCTCCCAGTTAAGTACAAGGTTGGTCTCCTCACATCGCTTGAGCACTTGTCTAAGATTGTCAAGACAGTGCTCAAAAGAATTACCTACCACCGAAAAGTGATCCATGAAAACCGTAGGAAATCCTCCACCATGTCTGAGAAGATGGAAATCATGCATCTTTGAAAGGTAACCGGAGCATTGCATAAACCAAACGGCATCCGGCTAAAGGAAAAGGTTCCATATGGGCAAGTGAATGTTGTCTTTTCTTGGTCCTCTAGTGCTATACTGATTTGGTTATAGCCGGAATACCCATCGAGGAAGCAATAGAATTATTTTCCCGCTAGCCGATCAAGCATTTGATCAATAAAAGGCATAGGGAAATGATCTTTGCACGTGCCACTGTTTAGCTTCTGATAGTCCATGCATACTCTCCACTTGGTGACCGTTCGTGTAGGGATAATCTCATTCTTTTCATTGTGAATTACTGTCATGCCTCCCTTCTTTGGTACGCATTGCACCGGACTCACCCATGAACTATCCACAATGGGGTAGACAACCCCGACATCCAACCACTTGATTATCTCTTTCTTGACCACCTCTTGCATCGATGGATTCAACCTCCTTTGGTGTTTAACACTAGGCTTGCTTCCGTCTTCCAATTGGATTTTATGCTCACAAATTCTGGCGAGAATCCCTCGGATGTCTGCTATTGTCCATACAATTTCTTGTCGGTGTCCCTGCAAGACATTCAACAATTTTCCTACCTGCACATCATCCAGCAAAGAGGAAGCGATTACGGGTAAAGTATCATTAGAGCCAAGAAATTTGTACCTCAAATGTGACAAAAGTGGCTTGAGCTCAAGTTGTGGTGGCTCCGGAATGGAAGGCTTTGCGGGAGGAGTGGCTCTCTTCTCTAAGTCAAGACAGAGCTTCTTTGGTGCATAAGAGTAGGACCCTCGTCCTTCCAATGCATCCACGGCTTTTACATACCCTCCATGTCCTCTCCATCAAAATTTACCAAGATTGCTGCTAAGGCCTCACCAAGGCACTCTTCCTCCATCATCATGTCACTAGAATCCTCGACCTCATCAACAACATCTATTTCCAAGATCTCTTCATATGCGTTCGGCAACTTCAAACCCTTACTAGCTTTGAAAGTGACTTCCTCATCATTCACTCGGAATTTGATTTCATTTCGTTCCGAGTCCATCAAGGCTCTTCCCGTGGCAAGGAAAGGTCTTCCCAATATGATAGGAATTTCCTTGTCAACCTCACAATCAAGGATAACAAAGTCGGCCGGGAGGAGGAACTTCCCCACTTTTACTAAGACATCATAAACAATACCCACGGGTATCTTGATTGAACGGTCGGCCATTTGCAATCTCATACTTGTGGGTCTTGGCAAACCCAATCTCGCTTGCTTGTAAATAGCAAGAGGCATCAAATTTGACTAGCACCATTATCATAAAGCGCCCTTGCAAAATCTCTCAACCTGATTGTACATAGAATGGTGAATGCTCCCGGGTCGTCCTTCTTCTCAACAGTGGTTGTAGAAATAATAGCACTAACCCGATGAGTCATGTTCACCACTTCATTCTTGGTGGATCTCTTCTTGGTCATCAAGTCTTTTAAGTATTTGGCAAATCCTGGCATCTCTTGGAAAGCCTCCAAGAAAGGGATGTTTACCGAAAATTGCTTCAAAATATCATAGAACTTCTCGAACTTGCCATCATCTACCCTCCTTGCAAACCTTCGAGGGAATGGAGGAGTAGGTCGAGAAATCGGTGGAGGAGCTTTTGGGGTCTCCTTCACCTTTTCCTTAACCTCCTCATGCTTTGGTTTTTGGATTTTCACCTCTTGGGAGGGCTTCTAACTTTCAACAACAACCGACACTTCGACTTGAGCCTCAACTTCTTGCTTAAGATCATCTGCCTCAACTACTTGTTCACTCTCACCTTGAAGGACCTTACCGCTTCTAGTCGTAGTAGCCATGCAATGAGAAGATGAACCGCTCACATTCCCCTTTGGGTTGACAATTGTATCACTTGGAAGAGTACCTTTTAGCTTAGGGTTTCGTTCGCTTGACAAGTCTCGCATTTGCATCTCAAGCTTTTGTATAGAGGCGGTATGTGACCCCACGATTCAGACATTCTCTTCTTTGTAGCATCACCTCTCTCTTGATTTTGCAAGATCTTTTCAAGCATCCCTGCTAACTTTGATTCATTTGAAGGACCCTCCTTGTAATACTTCCCCTTCGGTGAAACATAGGGGTTGGAGCTACGGTTGGCATAATTGCTAATGTTGTTGTTCCAATTACCTTGACTCGAACAACCTTGGTAATTGCGCTAATTTTGTTGGCCTTTCCCTTGCGGGTTTGGCCTCCATTGATTTTGTTGGCGATATCCTCGTTGAGAATTATGACCATAGTTGGCTTCTTCAAACTCTTGATTTCCCCTCAGTTGCATGTCTTCCACAACATTTACCTTATTCGTTTGGCTCTCCGTGAACATCTTTGTCAACACATCAATGTTGGTGGCAATACCGGTAATCAATTGGTATCTCTCTTGATTTTCTTTGATCATAATTGTAAGAGAGGGAGTACCATAAGAAATTTCACCGCTAGCATCTTCGGAATGCCATGCTTGATTGTGTTTGGCCATTTTATCCATAATTTGTGTAATCCGGGTGAATGATTTATCCATGAAAGATCCGTCTTCTCCATTTTTTGCTATGGAATGAGACAATGGATCCAAACCCATGTAGAACTTCTCCATCAGAATGCCATCCGAAAAACCATGGTTCGATGACCTCACTAAGTACAACCTGAATCGGTCACACGCTTCATGTAAGTGTTCTCCTGGTATTTGTTTGAAGAAGAAGATTTTATCTCTAAGCTCAAACTTCTTGCTCTGAGGGAACCACTTGGAGAAGAAGGCACGGACAAGCTCGGGCCAAGAAGTGATAGATTGAGGAGGTAGATTTTGAATCCACTTTCTCGCTACTCCAGTGAAGAGTATTTGAATACTCGCAATCTCAAGGCGTCGTCTGTTACATTGTTCTGCTTATGCATGGCACATACACCCAAAAAGTTCCTAAGGTGTTGCGTTGGATCATCATCGGTAGAGTTTCTGAATAATCCTTCTTCTTTAAGCATTAGGATTGACCCATGTTCTACTTTGAATGTAGCAGCTTCGACCCGTGGAGGAAGGATAACATTGGTATCATCAAGATATTCCTCAATTTCCGCAAAGGGATTATCATCTTCCTCATACTCGGCCATTCTCACCTATCACACCAAGCAAAGCAAGAAAAATGTGATGGAATAGAAACGATGTAAAGTAAAGTGTACACTAGTTAGTAATTTCAAAACCTTAATCCCCGGAAACGGCGCCAAAATTTGATACGCTCAAATTACACCTTAAAATAGTGTAAAGCGATCGATGACAAATATAGTAATCCGATTAGGTTGGGGTCGAATCCCACAGGGAATAGGCGTGTAAAGTTTACTTGAGTATTGTGAATCTTAACTTAACTCGATTTTCTATTCCGTTAGGGTAGCAAAAGTATTGTAGTGGATTGAGTTGTAATTTAATAACAAGGATGATTAAATAAGGTTGTAATTAATTTGATTATCTAAATCAAGGTTGTGTCCTCTTCAATGAAATGTAATGCTACCGGTGTTAATATGATATATTTCTAATGGAAAGTCCTTTTGATATGCAAATGATTTCTAAATGACTACCCAATATTTTCCAATAGTTGGGTAGTATTTCTCTTTATGATTTTTCCAAATATAAATGAGTTGCAAATAAGAGTAATCAATTTATGCCAAATAAAATACACTTATTCCTAAGCGATACCATTAAACAAGGTTTAAAACCTTGAGTCTTTGATATTTACTCTTACCAAACCCTAACTCACTTTTCCAAGTAGAGAAAGAGTATAATGGCGCTTGGTAATGTTTGCAACCACTAACAATAAATGAAGAATGAGAAGTAAATAAATATCAACCAACCATTATACATATATTCAATATTAAACACCCATTAACATTACACTCATTTAGGGTCCATAACCTTAATATCTAAAACTAGCCACACATGCTAAAATACAAAAGCAAAGGAATATTAAATGTCATAAATTCTTACAAAAGTGCAAGATTCTTCACTTGAAAGCTTCCAAAAGATGGGACTATTCAAATTTTAGATTGTAGCTCTTTTTCCAGACAAGATGCCCCCACAAAACCCCAATAAATGTATTTATAGTGGGCTAAAACTCGGGGCCAATTTCAGATAAAAATTCCCTTCTAGGTCAAATATGCGACCCCATTTCTGTCGCATAACAGATATGCAGTCCGCATTCTCTTCAATCTCACCGCATCTTCAAAACCCTAGTTCTAGGAAGTCACAGCATACCAGTTATGCGGTCCACATTGTTGATATGCGGTCGCATAGTGTCATCGCATTTATGCACTCAGCCACTTCTATAGGAGGTTTGTGATCCATTATGCGGCCTGTAAACCTGTTATGCGGTCGCATAATGGACCATATTTCTTCACTTGGATTTTGCCACACTGACTGTTGGACTCTGCGGTTCACCTGGGCATTATGCGGTCTGCATGTTGGATTTGCGATCCGTATTTTTAACTATGTGGTCGCATTTTGCCCATTCTTGTCTTTCTTCGGCTTTTTGATTTCATTTCCATGTTTTTGGGTTCGCAAGATTCATGCACTGCAAAACATCAAAATTACATAAGTATAAAAGACAATTGCATTTAAAACGAGCTAAAATCTAAGCAATTGGTATTAGATGTGCCAAAATTCTCTGGCACATCAATTCACCTGTTAGCCATCATCACCAACAACTATCATATTTTAAAAACTATATATTTTATTTATAGAATATTAGATTAGTTAGTATTTCATTTGAATTTTATGTTTATTAATTTTCAAATAAAGATAAGTTGTATACATTCAGATGTTAAAAATCAAACAGTCTTAATTATTTTGTATTCTGATCATAATATACATCTTAATATATTCAAATATGTATTTAGATTCAGATATCTTAATCTTGATACACATCTTGATATTCAGATGTGTATTAAGATTCAGACGTCTTAATTTAAAAAAAAATAAAACAAATGAGGCCTAAGCTCACTTATAATAACAAGGCTGAGCCACCCATAAACCTTTGTAATATACTTAAGCATAGCACATAATGTATTCGGCAAATCCAAGGTTGACATGGCTTTATTGTCACCCTACTTAAGGCATAAATAATCTGTAATTGTCCCGTAATCCTTGGATTGTATCAACACATGTTATTAAGGTCCAGTTGTTAATGAAAAACTCCACTTTTGGCTCGAAGACATGCCACTCACTAAAAATTTAGGTCTTTTTTATCTCGCTTAACTACCATGTACCCACACTGGTACACATATTTACCCCTCGAAAGCTCATGTGCTAGTGTATATAAAATATCTCATGGTATCCTTCATATGAACTCTTATCCAATGACAATCTTATCATATTGATCAAACTGTTCAACAGTTCATAAGAAGTCGTACAACTTCAAACCTCATCACAAAAAGTAACATTATATGTTCTTGTCCATACCCGATGTCTCATGATATCCTCACCATGGCCACTATTTCATGTGTGACCAACTGACCCTTCTCATTATTCCCAGTATATTCTAATTGTAGTCTTGTTTACCTTGAAAATAGTAATTACAATTATATCTAATTTTGTGGTTCTAAAAATATGTGATTTATTTTAATACTAGTTATTTAAGCAATAGATACTAAGTGAGAGTTAAGAAAAATGAGATAAGAGCAAATGATAATGGAATTGTGCAAACCGAGCAGTTATGAGACGGGGTCTCGAGCTTGGTCGAAATAAGGCCTCGAGGTCGAGCTCGAGCTCGAGAGCTTGACAGAGGGCGGTCGATGAAGATACAACAGTATTGAGGGCCTCGAAGATGGCCTCTTTATGATCAATAATGAGCAATAAGTGAAGAACAATTAATGAACACAATAAATGAAAGGCAATAAATCAATGGAACAATTGTAGAGAATATTTTAGTTAGAGAGCAGAGGATGTTCTTGTTCTTCTATTGAATACCATGTGTCTTACAAAATGACAAGGGTCCCCTTTATATAAGAGGAGGAATCCCAACATAGTACATGTGTAATTATTACAAAGAAATACAGCTGGTACAGCTATTTAATGTCACGGTACGGACCTGTATTATTCTTGCAGACTTGGTCAGCTTTAACCACGCACCTTTTGGGAATTTCCTGCCTTCTTATGACGGTCTCCGATTTATGGCACTCCGAGGTCGAGCGTGGGGGATCCTCGATATCAAACCTCAAACTGTGCCTCGAGCCCTATGGAGACGGGCTAAAGAATTCCATAATGATCATAAAATCGAACTCTCTGATTTTAGCTGTATACAGATAGTCCCCGCATTTCTTAGAATAAAATGAAAAGAAACGATCTTGAATACTTGCCTATTCGATACTCCCATTATGACGTCAGCCTCGTCAGAACATTAAATGACATGACATAAGGGCTGCGTGGAGGTCGTTGTCAGCACGATTCTCGAGAAGCTCACGAACCGCTATTGGTTCGACCTTTCCGCTAAACGTACCCAAATGGCTTCTATAAATACTTCAATCGTTTCGCTTTCATAATTTTACAACATCTTTAAGTCTCCAAAATTTAGCTAACTGTTTTCTGCTTTCATGCTCTTTCTCCGCTTGCTTCTTCATCTTCTTTCTTTGAAACTCAGTTACAATTATGGAAAAAACTTCCAAAACAGTACCTCAAAAAGAGGGAGCCACTTCTTTATCACGACCGTCTAATGTCAAATCGAAAACTCCTCCTAGTATCGAGCAATGCATTCCTGTTCCCTTTGACACCGTCTCCGATTTTACCATTGAGAAACCCCCTTCTACACCGGGCCGATGCGAGCCCATATCTCGGTACATAAGTATAGTGACCGATACAAAGTGGGTAAAGATAGACTTACATTGGGGGGAGGTGGCACAAGTAGAAATCCCTATAGCTGAGGAAAGCATAGTCACACATAAAGCTGGCTTCCTCAGCGTATATACATATACTTTCACTTTAGGCCTCACAGATTCTTCTTTTCCACCGATAGACCCGGTGATTCTCGACCTCTGTTGTCAGTATCGAGTGACACTCGGCCAGATTTATCCCTCTTTCTAGAGGATTGTATATATGATTCGATATATCTCCAACATGGTCGAGGGAATGACTTTCAGCCTCGATCAGATTGCATAGCCCTTGTATCTTCCGAGGGGGTTTAATCAAGCTACACCGTCGATCTGCCAAGGCGTTCTTTGCCTGCATCGACGAGGACAAAGATCGGGGATGGATGAGCCGATTTGTTAGAGTCCAAATCTCGGACCTCATCCCCGCTGATAGAATGTCGTTCCCGGAGGAACGGAACATAAAGCGTAAGTATCTCCATATCGAGTATGTTTCATCGCTTCTATTTTCTTCTTACGATTTGACCTCCTTCTTATTTGATTGATTTTCCTCTGATTGCGTAGCCACTGTTTGGTTCCCCAGAGCGGTCCAGGACCTCCCAAGATGGATCAAATGCTTAGATGCCGCTTTTCCATATAGCAAGAACGTTTGGCGTGATTTGTCCAAGACGCGGTGGCAAGCCAAGAGTATGCTCATATTGCCGTCATTTCCACATCCTTTGTAAGTATTCTTTATGGAAGTAAGTTTGAGACACCATACCTATGCATGCCTTGGGGAAGGCGTGTTGATGAGACCGCCTCCTCCTGGTGAAGAAGAGGCTTCGAAAACTGCCAAGGATAAGAAGAGGAAGAGGGAGACATCGACAAAGTCTCCGAAATTCAAGAAAGCAAAGGCTCGGAAGCCCAAGACCGACGTTGCGGTCCTTACCTCGATGGCCGACGAGAGCCTTCGTTCCGTGGAAGAAGATTATAATACCTGCCCTTTGGTACAAAGGTTATAACAAAGTGTTAATGCTTCGAAAGTTTTTAGGCGGACGGCTGCAAAGTTGGAGGTGGCCGATGCGGACCCACCTCGTGTTGAGGAGACCCTCGAGGAGGGTTTGAGTGCAGTCCCTGAGCCGCTCATCGGACATGGTACAGTCCGTGTTGGTGAGTTCGTAGGGTTCACTTTTGAAGTTTTTCGGGGTCGAGAGGAAGCCCCGATAGAAGTTGATGTTGCATGAGGATTTCGATCGGGCCCGTCATTTTCTCCAGGGGAGATACGAGATGCCCAGGGTCGGAATGCCTCTGGTTTGGAGACTTCTCTAGGAGAGGGTGATACATTCAGAGATTATTTTCAAGGCGTTGAGGAGGAGACCGATCTCGATCCCCTCGTCGCTCTCGAGGAGGCTGAGAGGCTTCAAAAGCAGGTGATCTTCTTGATATACCATTTGTGCTTCAAATTTTTACCCTTGCTTTTCTAACTTTCTTCCTTTGTGTAGTAGGTCAAGAAGTTGTATGACCAAGCTTTCTCTAAGATACCTGACGAGCTGACTTGCCGTGAGGAGGAGCCCAAGAAGCTTACATCGGAGCTAAACGAGCTGAAGGCTCTGCATGCCCGAAAAGAGGATGAGCTTGTCAACCACCGGGCACACTCAGAGAGAGCGTTCCATGAGAGGGCCAACTTTATCGAGCAGATAATCTGGTACCCATGAACTTGTCTTTCATTTCCATAATTGATGATAATTAGCTTGCCTTCTATATTTGCAGATTGGGAAAAAGGACGCCCTAGTGGGGCAGCTTCGGGGGGACATTTTAGCCAAGGACGTCGAGACCCTCGAGTTGACATGGCTAAATGATGATGTGGCCTCGGAGGGACATACTTCGGGAAGAGCTATCCTCGACTCAGGGCCTTCTTTGAGGTGCTCAGGAGGAGGCTGCTGCATTATCCATGGCCAAGTTCGAGGCCGATGAATTTGTTTCCTCATACAAAAGGGATGCTCCCGCCGCAAATGATCGGGCTAGGGAGATATCCAAAAAGGCCGAGCTGAAATTGGCTCGGGTTTTTGCTCATGCTCGCCTGCAAGCTAGGAGGCAAGGCTTCGAGGAAGCGAGTGTCAAAGGTGCCGATCTCCCTATCGAGATTGAAGAAGCCAGGGCCTTGGAGGAAGAATCAGCAATCTCAACCACTTCGGATGAGGGCTCTGGAAGTGACTCGGGCAGTAGCGAAGGCGAAGAGTAGACTTACTTACTATTTTTTCTTTTTCTTTTTTTCACATGGGATCCTCGGGAGAGCTTTGTAAAATACCCTTGTAAATATATTTTTGGAATGCAAAAGATCTCTTTGTTTCATATCTTCAAATTTTGCTCTGCAATGTTTATGCAAAAGTCGACCTTCGAGCTCTGAATTTAGCTCTTTGGAGCCCGTACTTGTAGTAACAGAGATCCTCGAGATCAGACTCCTTATCAAGGCTAGGTTTTCATGGGAGCCTCGATCCCTCGAACGCTGTATGACAACGTCATTCATATGACATAACCGTGAAGTGACCGAGGTGGCCCCGCTGGTACACTTCCCTAAAAGCTATAACGACCTTGTCAGAATTAATTGGCCCTCAAACTAGATGAATAGTCGCCGCTTGTTCTATATATATGCTTGCTTTTAGGTTTTGCAGCGTGAAAAACTAGTTTTCTCTTTAAAGTTCTCTTCCTTTTCTCAAATCTTCTTTAGTTCAAAGCTTTGCTTGAGCTTTCTCCCTCTTTGTATTTATTCGAATAGTTATGGCTTCCATGCCCAAATCCACTCACCAAGAAGAGAGGAACTCTACCTCTGCTTCTTGCCCGGTCGGTGGTACACCGTCGGCGTATGGCGAGTTAACCTCGAGTTGTTTGCTTTGAAGAAAGACTTTGCACTAGAGAAACCCTTCGATGCTCTGGGCCATCGAGAACATGCATCGAGGTTTATTCGATCGATAGAGGAGAATCACCTCAAGGCCGTGAGGAGAGATTGTGGATGGGGAGAAAATGTGATGTTGTAGATACCTTCCAGAGAAGAGAATATTGTGGCCCACATAGAGGGATTCCTAAATGTGTATACAAACCCATTTACATTGGGCCCCCTCGACCGCCTTGTGCTCGAATTATGTAAAAGTATCGAGTCACTTTGGCTCAGATTCATCCGTCCTTCTGGCGAATAGTGCTGATGATAAGGTTTTTCACTGGAAAGGCTGAGCTCGAGTTTACCCTTAGCCACCTTATCAGATTGTATCGGCCTATGCATTGTCGAGGCCTGATTGCATTACGACGTTGATCCACCAAGCCCTTTATTTCCAATGATGATGAGGACCGGAACCGAGGATGGATGAGTCGATTTGTCCGAGTGAGGATCGTCGGCATTATTCCTGCAGAGTTCCTGTCATTCCCCGAAAAATGGAACTTCAAACGTAAGCACTATGTCGTTCCTTAGAGCCTTTTGGTCTCGATGATTTATAAGAATGCTTTTTTTCTATTTCTCAGCAGTTCCATGGATGCCGGAAGAGATCCCTGATTTTGCGGGCTGGACTCGGAGGCAGGCAGCTTCCTCGTCCTATGATGAAGGCAAGTGGCGAGATTTGTCGAAGGGCAGTGGGAAGCAAAACACCACGGTATGTGTCATGTGATTGTCCTTTGATGAATGCTTTCCTCTATGTATATTAACTCCATCACCGTAGGCGTTGGCTGATTCTCCGAGATGAGACCATTCCCCCTCGAGGAGGGGGAAGAACTGTCGGCTTCGGAGCCGAGGGAGGATAATAAGTGGAAAAGGCCCTCGAATGATGAGGACATACACAACGAGGCGGGGCCTGCCTGGGGGCACAAAGAAGATGTCGCCGCTGAAGAGGACCTTATATACGTCAGTTATTCTGTGGATATTAGTACTCTTGGGGAGGATGGTTCTGCATCGATGGCTCGAACCGGGGGGCCTTCCGAGGTTGCCAACCTGATGGGTCTGAGACCTATAGCCTCGAGAGAGAGATTCCACGAGAGGGAAGGAGCAAAAATCCTTCACCGTCATCTTCTTCCCTCTACGAAGGTATTTCGAGGGACGTTCGGGGCCAGGGGCCGCCTAAATCAAGTGGGGTATCAAGCAATCATATCCCCACCGAGAGCAATTCAACTAGGGCTGATGAGACCAGGCCAGTAGACGCACACTCAAATTTTGAGGAGGCTCAGCGGCTCTATTCCGTGATGAGTTATGGTTGACTTTATTGGTTTTTCATCTTTTTATTTTCATCTTTTGAACTGAAGCTTATTTTTCATAGGCTTTTGACAAGCTCAAGTCCGAGCTGCTCCGTTGTGAGGCCAAGTTGCGGGAAGCCTTGGGCAAGGAGAAATCTCTTAGGATTCTTTGTGATAAGAAGACAAGAGAGTTGACATATCTTCGATCGAAGATGAATCGGAGTCGAGACTACGAAGGCAATCTCGAGCAACAGGTAATCCTTCTTTAGGGAGTACATGCTTCTTTTCCCGCCTTCGAAAACTAATGTTTTGGTGCTTCAATTGCACAGAAAAATGGAGGCGTTAGAACGCCTTAGAGGCGAAGTCGGATAGGTTAATTCCGAATGCACTGCGTTGAAGGCACAAATAAATGTTCATGTTGTGGCCTAAAGGAATGCTTTGGCCAAGGCTTCTGCCCTCGAGGTACAACTCCTTAATGCTCGAGAAAGTTGCATGATTCAGACGGGCAAGATTGCCAAGCTCGAGACTGATCCTTTGAAGATGAAGGGCGAGGTCGTGGACGCTTGGGCTGAAGCAGAAGAAGTTCGAGCAAAGGCCAATAAGAAAGTGGTCGTTTACTTGAAAGATGTTGTCGATGCTCAGGCTGAGCTGAGGGGAGCCTTTGTCAGAGAGAGGATGAGCAATGAGTATGCCGATACAGATCTCGGAGGGAGAGCCTCGAAGAGATTCATATCAGGGGCTTTGATCTCTCGGAGGAAATACAGCAGGCCAAGGAGGATGAGATCGACGCCAAGTTTTTCCTTTCTTCTAATGCCGATGCTGATATTTGAAGGCCGCCGAGGGAGCTGGTCTAAGGGGTCGTCAAGGGAGCTGGTCCCGAGAGTAGACTAGGATATTCCTTCTTGTCCTTTGTATAAAACTCATGTGAGAGCATTGTAAGTGTATATTTGTAATACATATAACATATATATATATATATATATATAAATCCTTTGGTATTTCTGATTTGCTTTTGTCTGTCTTTCTTTTTGTTTTAAATTTCGATGCTTGTTGATAATTAGCCCAATGATTTGGACTTCGCAATAAAACCCTTGGGGTTATAAATGGCCCTGAGGCCTTTTAGGCCAGCCTATGGGCTCTTACGCATTAGGTCAGTACGACCATTAACATGGCTGGTGCTTAGGCTCTTACATATTGGGTCGATACGACCTTTAGTGTAGCTGGCGCTTGGGCTCTAACGTGTTGGGTTGGTATGACCTCTACTATGGTTAATTGTTTAGGGCTCAGTCCTCAATTCAGGTTTCGATACGAGCTCATCGACCCTTAGGTTTTTTAAATCGTCCCTAGGGCTACTCTTACTCATTGGGTCGGTACGACCTTTAGTGTGGCTGGCGCTTGGGCTCTTACGCATTGGGTCGCTACGACCTCTAATACGGCTATATTTTTCCCTCGTTAAAGACTTTTTGAAGTTTTTGTGTTTGTCCGACTCTTCGACAACTCGAAAGAACCTCGAATATGAGCTGTTGTGTGACGGTTAATGAGCACATCGGGAGGTTTCACTCGAAGGCTTATTGTTTCAAAGCCTTTTCATTGTTTGGAGCTGATATCATCGAAGCTATTTTGCTTATGTCAAGGGTATCCTGATTAACCGGTTCTTTTCGAATTATTTTTCAAAGTATTTGAAGGCCTGTGATTTTGTGGCGACGGTCGGACGTCTCCGAGTCGCGTTAGTTTGGCCGGAGCCTTATGACCGTGGTCATTGTATTTGGATGTAGCCTTTTAGTCCCCTAGTGATGTAGCCTCGGCATCTACATCGAGGGTATATCTTTTTAGGGTCTTACAAGTTCGATATATAGCCTTGACTTTGATATTGGGATTATGCCTTTTTAAGCTCTTACCAATTTGTACATGTCTTGCTTGAGGTCTTACAAATTTGTACATGCCTTGCTTGAGGGCTTATTATCTCGAAGTTGTCGACCCTGAGGTCTTATGGCTTCGAGTTTTCGATGTTGCCTCATTGAGGGCTTATGAGTTTGATATTGTCGGCCCTGAGGTCTTATGGCTTCGAATTTTTTATGTTTCCTCATTGAGGGCTTATAAATTTGAACATGCCTCGTTGAGGTCTTATAGATATTATGTTGCCTCATTGAGGGCTTATAAATTTGAACATGCCTCGTTGAGGTCTTACAGATTTAATGTTGCCTCATTGAGGGCTTACATTGTTGATATTGCCTCATGGAGGGCTTACATTGGTGCCTCATGGGGGCTTACATTGGTGCCTTATGGGGGGCTTACATTGGTGCCTCATGGAGGGCTTATGAGCTCGAAGTTGTCGGCCCTGAGGTCTTACGGCTTCGAGTTTTTGATGTCAGTCCCCGAGTGTTCGAGAATTTTCTAGCCCTGGAGCCGTTTCTTGTGAAAACAGCAAACTTCTTTGAACCGCGAAGTGTTTTGATGATAAAAGAGTCTCCTTCGATTACTTGGTACAAGTATACATGTTTTTACCATTGAGGGTTGTATTATTCTATGTGGACACGGTTCATTTGACCGTTTGGTCCTTTACATCATTCTCTTGTCGAGGCCCACTTTGGCATATTGTTATTACTTCGGAGAAGTGGTCTCCCGGGGGAATGACCCTCAGTATTTGAGGTTGATCGAGGAGAAGCCTTGAATACTTGATGAGTTCTTCTTAGGTAGCATATGGATGTTGCCTCATTAAAAACCTCATCGGTAAAACCCATTTGGGATAAAATAAGATATGAGGGAAAAAGAGTGTGACGCATGGTTTAAAACCTAACGCCTTCGAGCTGTAGGGTTCTTTGATCCCTTTCAATCGAACACCTGCGCATAGGTTAGTGTAAAATGTGAAGGAAATAGGGAAAGGATTGTACCTTGACTGTGGTGGCGTTCAAGCCTCGTTATGCTTCAGTTATTCGTTCTGAGGATGCGAAACGGTCCTTTATATGTTCGTTAGAGGACGTAGTTTGTGATTTCTACTCGGTTGTTTGCTTGTTCTTTGGCCCCTCCTATGTATAGGTTATCAGTGTCGGTGCCACTTCGTGCACCGCAAATATCTCTTTTGCTGTGTGCTGCTCTCCGTACACAGTTTTCACTCCATCCTTCGTAGAAAACTTCATCATTTGATGAAGGGTTGATGGCACCGCCCCCATACTATGGATCCATGGCCTACCAAGCAAAGCATCGTATCTCATGTCACCTTCGATGACATGAAACTTGGTATCTTGAATTGTACCGGCCACGTTGACTGGGAAGATGATTTCCCCTTTCGTTGTCTCGCTCTCCATGTTGAATCCGTTGAGGACTCGAGAGGCGGGCACGATCTTGTTGAGCAATCCGAGTTGCTCTACAACCCTCGACCTAATTATGTTGGCTGAGCTACCTGGATCCATGAGCACACGTTTAATTTGAAATTTATTCAAAAGGAAAGAAATTACCAGTGCATCATTATGAGGTTGAGACAAGGTCTCGATGTCCTCTTCGCTGAATGAAAGCGCATCTTCAAGTATGTAGCTCCGAGTTCGCTTTTCCCTGGTGATGGATACTTTTGTTTTCTTGAAAATGGGTCCCTAAGGGACGTCGACTCCTCCAATAATCATGTCGGTCCTGAGGAACTTATGAAGGTGCCCTTTGCTAATTAGTCAGGCTACCTCTTCCCGAAGCTGTCTGCAATCCTCGGTCCTATGACCGTGAGTACCGTGATATTAGCATATCAAGTTAGGGTCCCTTTGCGAAGGATCCGATAGTACGGGTCTTGGCCACCTGATATCTTTGATTTTACCTATGGACGATACGATGTCTGAAACATCAATGTTGAAGTTGTACTTGGATAGCCGGGGTGCCTCTACCGGCCCTGTGTACTTGTCAAACCCTGCTTTGCTCACGAGTCCCCGAGGATTCAGCCTCGATCCATTCTTCGATCACTTCGAGGTATGTTGCACCAAGTGATATTTCTCTAATTTTCTATATGCGGTTGATACCTTTCTTTGCTTGGCCTCGGCTCTCTCTTTGGAAGCCTTGATTCCTTTTCTAAGAGCCTGCTGGGATACACCGAGCCCGAGGGGGCTTCCAATTGGTCATCCTCGACTCTGATCTTTGACTGATACATGGTGTGTACATCTGCCCAAAATACGGAGGGATATTCGATTATGTTTTACTTCAGCTGCTTTCAAGCTATCGAGCTTCGTTCATTTAAGCCCTGAGCGAAGGCCTGCACTGCCCAATCATCGGAGACCGGTGGTAACTCCATTAGTTCTAATTGGAAGCGGGATACGAAGTCCCCTAACATCTCATTATCTCTTTTTTTGATTTTGAAAATGTCAGATTTCCTCGTAGCGACCTTGATGGCACCAGCATGCGCCTTCACAAAAGAGTCTTCCATCATGGCAAACGAATCTATCAAGTTTGGGGGCAGGTTACGATAACACATCATGGCCACTTTGGACAGATTTTCTCCAAATATTTTCAATAAGACGGAGTCAATCTCGTCATCTTTGTAGTCGTTCCCTTTCACAGCACAGGTGTAAGCAGTAATGTGCTCATTCGGGTCCGAGGACCCATTGTACTTCGAGAGATCGGGCTTCGGATCCGCACTTGATGGGAATGGCTTTTTCATGAACTTCCTTGAATCTACACCCTTCAGAATCGGGGGTGCGCTCGGGATCTGATCGAACCTCGAGTTGTAGGTCTCCACATTTTTATCATAGCTTCTATCATCTTTTTGCCTGATTCAATCCTCTTTGCGAGGTCCTCGAGCATCTTCATAATAGCAGGGTCGGCTGCTGACCCGTTATTGCTCGACCTTTCTAGTGCTTGCTCGACTTGCGGAGCCGTTTCTGGTGATGCTGTGCTTGGAGTTTTTTGATGGCTTTGTAGCTGAGCAATAGCCACTTGTTGTGCTTGCAATATCTCAAAAATGACATGAAGGCTAACTTCTCTTTCCTTTTGAGTTGGGGCTCTTCGTGCTTCATGTTGGTCTCCTTCGCACACACTTCCTTCTGTATGAGAGCTTACATCGACATGTTGATCGTTGCGTGAGCCTTCATCAATGGGGATTTGTATTGGCGCCCCTTCAGGGTTTTGTGGTGGTATACCGGCGTCTGAAGCAGCTGCACCGTTCTCTCCATGATTCTCAGGACCATTGCTTTCATGTGCATTTACTAAGTTAGAAATTTTCTGACCTGAAATTGAAGATTCTTGGACAAGAAAAAGTGTAAAGTATAACTCGTGTTTTTAGAAAACTAGCACTAAAACAATCACTATTATTTTTAGCCCCACGGTGGGCGCCAAATTGTTTACCTTGAAAATGGTAATTATAATTATATCTGATTTTGTGGTTCTAAAAATATGTGATTTATTTTAATACTAGTTGTTTAGGAAATAGATGTTAAGTGAGAGTTAAGAAAAATGAGATAAGAGCAAAGGATAATGGAATTGTGCAAACCGAGGAGTTATGAGACGGGGTCTCGAGCTTGATCGAAATAGGACATCGAGGTCGAGCTCCAGAGCTTGACAGAGGGCGGTCAATGAAGATACAACAGTATTGAGGGCCTCGAAGATGGCCTCTTTATACTCAACATCGCTTACGAAAGAATAGTAGGAACATAAAGATTCAAACTTTAGGACAAAACTAAAGGACGCTCGATAAAGAGAGAAAAAGAGAAGTTTCCTAAATGCCCTTGTAGCCTCTCGAAGAAAATTATAGACACCTCTATACCAATATGCAAGACTCTAATAGATATGCTCATGACTCATAGAAGCCATGAACCTATAGCTCCGATACTAACTTATCACAACCCAAAATACCACCAAGATCGTGATGGCACCTAACCTAACCCGCTAGACAAGCCAATATGCATAGACAATCATAACAAGATAATATAAGGGATGTTCAAAGGGCATAATGTAGAAAATAACATGAATAAGTCTAAAATCAATATCCAAGGGCAGAAAATACTACACAAAATTTTAAACCCAATAGTACAAAGTCATGAGCTGCTAAATAAAATATAACTAAGTCTCAAATATAAAAGTATTATTTTGAACAAAAATAATAGAATAGATGGGAATAGGACTCCATAAGCTGCAAATTTAAGAGCAGCAGCTCACCAGAAAGTCTCAGATCTAGATCCTAGACTCTCTCTTGAGAACCGCTAGGTCAGCACCAGGATCTGAAATAAAAATATGAAAACATATAGTATGATTACAAAAGGTAGTAAGTATCAATTCGAACCCCAATGAAGTAAAAGCGAGGTTCTTGACAAAATATACTCATTTTTCGCAACCTATTCAATCCATAAACATGTAAAAAAACAGAGAGAGAAATAAACAAGAAACAATGAATATAAATAATATGGTGCACATTCAAAGAAATAGATACTAAATATAATTTTTAGATAAAAATGATCAAAAGTATAATTAAAGCACCAATTTCGCATATAAAATGATATGCATCAACTAATATGTATATGCATGCTTCTACACGAGTCTAAATGTACGCGCATAATAAAGACTCAAACTTTACCTCAACTGATACCTCCTTGGTGTCCAACACCTTTCTAGTGTCAAATGACACTACGCACATATGCCCTAAAGCAACATGGATATTTACGTTACTCCGGAGGAACTAATCCAAATCCAAGTAGCAAATAAATAACAATATCTTAAAAATCAGTAATCAATCCGCAAGGAATGTTCCATCTTACCATAATTACAATAACCACACAGAATACCACATCATGCCAACTCAGTCACTATATCAAAGAATTATATGCAAGGATATATGGGTAGATAAGCATGTATATGCATATGAATAGAGAGATAAACATGAAGAGATGTATGCATGTGTACAAGTATAACTACAACAACAACATGTAATTCAACATACAAGATAGCCTATCATATCCAAATAAGGAACCGAAATACTAGACATGATCTCTAGCATGAATAAAGTCGTCCAAGTAGTCATACAAAAAAATTAGGCATAGAATAAGAAGAACATATCTCATACAAGATACAAAGAAGCCTAAACTCTATCCATAAATATGGTATAATATTGGTGCCCGCATATACGCTCGTCACCTCACATATACGTGATCCCAAATACATAGTATTTATAAGCCGCTCTAAGACAATTTCCTCAAGTCGAGGTTAGCTAGAATACTTACTTACCCAAAATAGGCTCCAACCTTCCAAATTGTCCTTTCCTCTATCCTCATTCTCCAATCACCCAAATAATACTCAACGAGTTCAAATAAAGTTATAGGAGTTAAATCCAAATAATAAGGTTTCGATCTTTAATAAAAATCTCAAAGTCAACAAAAAGTTAATCCCGAGACCACATGGTCAAATCTTGATACTAATATCGCATCTCGTCGATCCATAACCTCATGATTCCAAATATGTAATTAGTTTTCAAATTCGACTCCAAATTGAGATTTAAATCATAAAATTCACTTTCTCAACTTTTAGATAAAAATCTCAATTTCTTTTGTTCAAATCCATGTTTTGAAGTTTGATCTCGTGATAGATTCATGTATAAACCATCGACTTGGATTAGAATCACTTACCCTAAACTTCTATATGAATGTCACGACCCCAAACTAACCCTGTCGTGAGGGCACCTATCGTGGTACTAGGCCAGTAGACACATTACCAAAAAAACACATTGATATTTCATTCTTAAGAGATAATTCAAAGTTATTCATTATAAAACCTCTGTAAAGGAGTTCAAACCAAACCAAAAGGGCGGAAAAGAAAGCCCTCCATCAGGACGTCACTAGTCATGAGCAACTACTACAACTGTCTGACAATATCAAGACTAACATAGTGTGGAAAATAACCAAAGACAACTAAGGAAAGATAAAGAGGGAGAAAAGCAGGGCTGCGATCGCCAGCCAGCAACCTTGCTAACTCCGATGGATCTGCGACTGAATAATTAACAACTACTACCGTGTCCAGAAACGCCTGGATCTGCACACAAGGTGCAGGGAGTAACGCGAGTACGCTAACTCAGTAAGTAACAACAATAAATAAAGACTGAGAAATAGTGACGAGCAAATTGTAAGTACAGTTCATATCACAAAAATATAGTAAAATACGGCATACTTTAAAACCAGAGTTTAAGTCAAATCAGCTTGTTTAAATCCAGTTTCCAGTAAAATCATTTAAAAAATCTTTCAACAGTTTTCAAACAAAGGCTCAATGCAAGCGTGAGAAAAAATGATGAAATCATATACATCCCCTCGGGCAAACATCACTCATATACAGTCCCTCGGGAAAACCTCACAATCACTCATGCCTCCCAATCACTCCACACTCGGCACTCGCACTCATTAGGTACCTGCGCTCACCGGGGGTGTGTACAGACTCACGAGGGGCTCCTTTAGCCCAAGCGCTATATCAATTCCCATCATGGCAGAATCGATGAAACATTCTACAGCATGCAGCCCGATCCCATAAATATTGCAGGGAGTAACATGAGTACGCTAACTCAGTAAGTAACAACATTCAATAAAGACTGAGAAGTAGTGACGAGCAAATTGCAAGTACAATTCATATCACAAAAACTTAGTAAATACGGCATACTTTAAAACTAGAGTTTGAGTCAAATCAGCTCGTTTAAATCCAGTTTCCAATAAAATCATTTAAAAATATCTTTCAACAGTTTTCAAACAAAGGCTCAATGCAAGCATGAGAAAAAATGATGAAATCATATACAGCCCCTCGAGAAAACATCACTCATATACAGCCCCTCGGGCAAACCTCACAATCACTTATGCCTCACAGTTGCTCATGCCTCCCAATCACTCCGCACCCGGCACTCGGCACTCGCACTCAGTAGGTACTTGTGCTCACTCGGGGGTGTACAGACTCCGGAGGGGCTCCTTCAGCCCAAGCGCTATATCAATACCCATCATGGAAGAATCAATGAAACATGTTGTGGCGTGCAGCCCGATCTCATAAATATCCTCACAAATCAGGCCTTCGGCCTCACTCGGTCATAAACCTCTCCAGCCCCTCGGGCTCTCAGTTTTCAAAGTATTCAGCCCAAACAACGTTTATATGATGCATCAAAATAGGATAATAGAGGCTGAGGTATGCAGTAAATATGTATAAACATGACTGAGTATAGATTTTTAATCAAAAACAATAAGAGGACAGCAAGAAAACACCTTTAAGGGTCCAAACAACACTGGCATAAGGCCTAAACATGGCATCCAACCTGATTTTCAGAATTTCTTTCTAAAACAAGTAAGAAGCATGTAGTTTCAACAAAATATTCAAATTTACAGTTGATACGGGATGGACCAAGTCACAATCCCCAAAAGTGCACGTCCGTCACCTAGCATGTGCGCCTTCTCCAAATAGTAAAATGATACAAAAAAATCTGGGATTTCATACCCTCGGGACCAGATATACAATCGTTACTTACCTCAAACCGATCAAATATCTACTCCGCGATGCTCTTGACCCTCGATTTGGCCTCCAAATTCTCCGAATCTATTCACAACCAGTACAACATCCTCAATATACGCTAAAGGAATGAATTCCACAAGAAAAACTACCAAAATAGACTCAAAATCCGAAATTGGCTCAAACCGGCCCTCGGGCCCATGTCTTGAAAGCTGACAAAAATTATAAAACTTGAAAGCCCATTAACTCATGAGTCCATACATACGAAATTTATCAAAATCCGTCATTATTTGGTCCCTCAAATCCCCAAATCAAACTCTTCGAATCCCAAGCCCTAACCCCTCATTTTCACCCTTAATTTCCACTAATTAAATGATAAAACCACTGGAAAACACCACAGATAGGAGTATTAGAGCTCAAGCAACTTACCTCACTGAAAACCCGTTGAATCTCCCTTCAAAACCACTCCAAAAGCTCCAAAACCAACTTGAAAATGTTGGAAATGAACCAAAATTCGTGAAGTCTCCTTTTTATACTTTCTGCCAGGCCTTTCGCACCTGCGGCTAATTATGCACACCTGCGGTGCCATATCTCGCAAAAAATCCGCACCTTCGGAAATCGCTAAATTCCTTCATTTCCGCACCTGCACCCCAGGTTCCGCACCTGCGGGCGCGCACCTGCGCACATCCTTCCGCTTCTGCGGGACTGGTCATTCCCCCTTCTTCCGCATATGTGCCCCAGGTTTCGCACCTGCGGGCTCGCAGATGCAACCTCTCCTACGCACCTGCGGACCCAGCCTGCCTCAGCATTATCTGCACCTACGAACTCTCAC
The DNA here is from genome assembly GCA_005239525.1 of Nicotiana knightiana. Taxonomy (NCBI): domain Eukaryota; kingdom Viridiplantae; phylum Streptophyta; class Magnoliopsida; order Solanales; family Solanaceae; genus Nicotiana; species Nicotiana knightiana. Next base: position 81,225 of record ML413261.1, read on the forward strand.
GCGCACCTGTGGCCTCGCACCTGCGACTCCCAATCTGTAGGTGCGGAAGAAACCAGCAGCCTTAAACACCAGCAGAATCAGCTATCTCCCAACACCAACAATTGATCCGTTAACCACCTGAAACACACCCGGGGCCTTCGGGACCTCAACCAACCATACCAATAAGTCATATAACAACCTGCAATTAGTCGAACCTTCGAAACACTCAAAACAACATCAAAACACCAAATTACCCTCGGATTCAAGTATAAGAACTTCTAAACTTCCAAATTCTGCAAATGACGCTGAAACCTACCAAACCACGTCTGAATGACCTCAAATCTTATACACACGTTACAAATGACTCTACGAACCTAATCCAACTTCCGAAATTCCATTCCGACCTTGATATCAAATTTTCTACTGCCGACCAAAATCGCCAAATTTCTAACTTTTGCCAATTCAAGCCTAATTCTACCACGGACCTCGAAATTATATTCCGGACACGCTCCTAAGTCCAAAATCGCCTAACGGAGCTGACCGAACCATAAAAATCTAAATTCGAGATTGTTTACACATAAGTCAACATCCGGTTGAGTTTTCCAACATAAGCTTCTAAATAGAAGATTAAGTGTCTCATTCCCCTCTGAAACCACTCCGGGCCCGAACCAACCAATCCGATACAATACAATACAGCCGTAAAGCACAAAAGAAACCGAAATGGAGGAAATGAGGTTATAACTCTCGAAACGACCGGTCGGGTCATTACAATAAAGATATAGGTCAAAACCTTCCAAAATCGAGCCTCTCCCCCCCCCCCCCCCCCCCCCC